>LTAE01006058.1:0-26598 GCA_001647135.1 Pontederia paniculata | reverse complement strand
ATATATATATATATATATATAATTATAAGTAAGTTATTCTTATATTTTATATAATATTAATTAAAGAGGCAATGAATGTGTAGCTTTGTAAATTATAGCGGTTCACTCTCTCTCATATTTGCATATAAATTTAATAACATAGACCTATGAACATTGATTCAAGCACATATATTTTATACTATTAATTATATTATATACTATAAATTCTTATAAATAATATTATTTTAATAAAATTCGGTTCAACCCGGTCGAATTCGATCAAACTGATCCAATCGTGACCCAGTTGGGTGTCCGGTTCGATCACCGGTCCGGTTATGATAACATTGGTAAAAAGACAACTAAGCTACCTTTTTTCCCTCTAAAGTTTAACCTATTTAAATATTATAGATATACAAATCTTTAACTTTTTCCTTCCTTAAGAACACATTTATTAACATACATTTGGAGGCTTTTAGGAACCATACGAATCGCTAGTCATTAGGATATATGTTGTAGTGTCAGCATTTTTTATCGATCTTTTTTTTTTCCTCAATCAATCAATTAGTCAGTTCATATTATAGCTGTAGGGTTTGCCCTCGAAAGATTTTTTTTCTCCTTAAGTTCTAACTTCTTTATTTTCTCTTTTAAAAACACATCTCCCCAAAAATTATATCCTTCAATTCACTTACTCTTGAAGTTGGCTTAGATTTCATATACGGCAACTACAACTGTAGAAACTTTGAATTTGACAAAATACAATTTTGCAATTGAATGCATCTTCTGTGAAGAATATCAGTGAAAACAAAAATTTGCAAAGGAATGAATGATTAGCAGATAAGTAATTACATATTAGCATACACTGAATTGTACTCATATTTTTTTTGTACTCTTAGTAATGAAATCATTAATAGCTTATTTTAGAAATGGAACTCCATCCAAATTAATTATTGAAATAATTATTTGCAAATTTTCTGTTGGTTGTCATTCCTTTTTTTTCCTCTGAAAAATAAATTTCTTTCAGAAATATGGGCTAAAAAATGTTTTTATTTGGCACATGTAGGCCTGTCTATTTGCACGATTTATTACAGTTGGCGAACAACAAGAGTATTATATAAATAACCTTTTATATTAATGGCAAAAATGCATACGAAGATGCGCGTTAACTTTCTGACGTTTATGCATCACACAAGTGATATTACTAAGAATCCTTCTGTTCACCTTTTGCCTATTGAGGACAGAAACAAAAGGAATTTTAATAGACCCAGAATTTATGTTCCAAGTACAGGAGGGACAGGAGCAGTCAGCAGGAAACAACCACAGATCATTTAGACTTACATTACTGAAAAAAGAACTATGTAGAATTTAGTGTTTAAACTTCCAATTACTAAAAAAAGAAATTAAGTAGACTTCCAATTGGGTCTGAGAGGTATCAGTTTTAATGCTGCAGCTTCAACCTCGGGTCTTATGCTGCAGCTTCAACCTCGGGTCTTATGCTGCAGCTTCAATCTCATCCGATGCCACAACAGCACCATTCGGAACATCATCTGTGCGCAGCTGGGAAGAGACATCGTCGATTGCAGAGTTCAGCTGTTCAATTTTCTGGGCCAATATCTTCCTGGTTTTCTGTTAAGCATCAGTAATATAATGATCGTTACTGGAGTTGATTCATCATGTGAGTCAGAGAAACAAAGGAAAGAAGACCATCTCCCATAGAAACTCCTATGTTGGCTGGTACATTATAAATTCTAGCAAAGTCAGAGTTAAAATTCCCTGGATGCTGTTGTGCATTGACTTAGTGAGGACAGTACCATTTAGCATGAAGAGTACAATACACTAGAAATGGTAGATACTTCTATGTGGGGACACTAAATTGATCGGGTTGTGTTAAGAATACTAAGACATAGCACATGTCGATCCAAGTTCGGCTAATGGATGACGCCCTCAACTATCAAACTTGCTTATATAGCATAACCAACCAAGAATAGAAAGGAGTAAATATTATTGTCTTAAATCAGTTTTTTAATTAACATGAAATTTTAAAAAAAATAAGTTTTCAGAGGAAATAATTGAATCAGAAATAATGCTAACATGAGATACATTATCTGGGATGAGTTCATAGACATGCTTTGAAAAGCAAAAACAATATGGAGGGACACAGAAAATTATGATCCACAGAACAAAATGATGAAACTAATATAGTATAGCACATTTCATTTTTTTTTTTTTCGAGAAGAGCACATTTCAATATTTACAAAGAGAAGACTAGGGGAATGTAGTCACTTTAGCTGAGACAGACTGTAGATGATGCAGCGGGGAATCGATGCGGAGATTACAACCTTCCGATGAGTAGCAAAGGTGATTGATGATTTAAAAGCACCACCAAAAGTTTGATAAAATATTTATAGCACTATCAGGCATGGGTTCAGTATCCACCAAAGGCAATAATCACACAACTTTTTGTGGAATAAACTCAATATAAATTGATTGATTAACAAACAAATAAAGAGTTGAGGCAAATTAATAAGCTTTTACAGCTGAATCCTGAACAACCTATAAAACTAAAAATATTAGATAATAACAACATTTAGATAAGAGATCAACTAACTAAAACTTTATCTTCTATCCTTTCTGCACTATATCAATTCTAGTGTTAATGAGTTAGTGAACTGTACTCTTCTAAAAGTTCTAAGCAATAAAACCGCATTTCCTATTACATTTTTGTGTGCATCGTCTATTGAGTGGCATGTTTTGCTTCCTATTTCTTGGGACATCTTCTGACTAGGCATCAACATTCTAGGGCATCTTTACCTTAGGGTGGCGTAGGTAGACTCCGAGCAAGGAGAAACCAAGTGTCGTACGAGGAATTTTCCAGTACGTGATAGGTGGTATCAGAGCTTATTTTGTGAAAGAATTCAGCAACTAGATGGTGGATCCTCAGTGCAGAACTCATGCTGAGAAAGGGAAGTGGGTTGGTGTTGCCTCGATTGTGGAAGAACTTGCCTTTACAAAGGCAATGTTGCAAGGCGTGATGAACCATCGGAACACAAGGGAGCAACAACGACCTCAAAGCTTGCTTGCTGAGAAATTCTCGATGGACAATTGAGGGACATGCAAACCAAATTCAAGGTTGAATTGGCGAAGGACGTCGTGGACTTCCATGATAAATTTGTTGTTAGAAATGGAGGTGATGCTTCTCCATTCCTACATCAAGGACAACATCCGTGGGGTGGAATGCATGGCAGTGAATTAAGTGGCCGAGCGTTCCAACACAGTTCTGCGGCAAAAATTTAGTGGTCTGGGCACAAGATGACAGTTCCACAAAGTGCAAGGCAAAAATTAAAGTGATCATGTGTTTTGGATGCGGCTGGCCACATTTTTTTAGGGACCCCTTGGGATGACCCTTTTGGGGGCCAACCTTCTTCATAACTTCACGAAGCAAGAGTGGCTGCTTGAGCCAACAGAAGTCGTCACGGTCTTCATCGGGTTGAAGGCCAACGAAAATCGTTGGAAGTGGATGTTGCATGGCGGCATCCAAGGTTGGTAGGGGTGATCAACCAATCTAGTAGACTCCAAGGGCTAAATTGAGATGTACTTTGACAAGGTGTCTTTAGACGGAGACCAAGTCATTGATTGTATCTAGATAGTGTAGATCTATGAGCATGGCATAGAAGTCAAGTCCTGGTGTTCATCAGGTTGAAGACCTCAGCTACTAACATTCGTTGATGGGCAGGATGGTGTCTTCAAGCAACATGGTAGTTTCCAGAGTTGGTTGGTGCAGCCAATCAATCCAGCAGATTCCAAGGGCCAAGTTGACATGTACTTCAAAAAGGTGACTCAAAACCAAGGCCAAGGCGTTTGTCTACACGGAATGTGGATCTACGGGCATGAAGGTTGTCAAATCAAAAATTGGAGTTGACACGAAAAGGTCGGGTGAAACGTAAAACGTGAGATCATAGCAGAACATGTCTGATTATTCTCTCTCAAAAAAAACATGTCTGATTATACAAAATTTATATTTTGTAAAAAAATATAATATTTGAAAAGAACAATTGTACAAATACAGAGTATGAGGCTACTGTTTGCTCATTCAGTGGTGGCAAGAATGTTCACTGAGAAACTAATGTTGTCAAGAAGGCATTGTTGCAGATGAAAGCATTGTTGCAGGTGACAATGAGTTTAATGTGGATGAGTTGTAACGCTCTGTCGTTGCAAGTTCAGGCGGAAACAATTGTGGATGCTCAAGCACTCTTTTGTGGGTAGAAGGGCGGCACAACAGTCATTTTCGGGGCATGGCAAGGGCGTAGAGGTCCTTGTGCAGGCACATGAATGGGAAAGCAAGTCCATGAAGTCAAGAAGGTGGAAATCGACCATCACAGTGAGCAAATCCATGCCAGAGCGAGCAAGTTCTTGTGCAAGCAAAGTTGGCAATGTTTGATATGGGGTTATGCGGAGTAGGCATGGCACGAGCACAACATTAGAGGTCCCAGTGCAGGCAGACATGCAAAGGTTAAGCAAGTTCAAAGTTCAATCTTGCGGCGTAGGTGTGACTTGGATACCGCATCGTTAAGCAAGTTCAAAGTTCAATATTATGGCCTAGGTGTGACTTGGACATCGTACGGTGCAACACGAGCGTAGCCAGTGTACAGTGCAAGGTCCTTGGATAAGTAGTTGGTATGGAGCATTGTGCCACATAATGCATGGCACAGGCGAGCAATGGGCCACGGATGAATCCGGCACGATGCAAACGGCTGGCAGATGGCAAAAGGTATCTAAACAATTTCCTTTATAGGAAGTTGAGAGTCTTAAGCGTGATGTCGGTTGGCAACACAGATGCTTAGAGCAGGCCCTTGGAAGGTTGGATGAGAAGGTGTCACAAGAACTCAAATGGTTCTAAGAATGCAGCGACAATTACAAACTTTCATATGGCAGTTGGTGACCATGACCGGGCTCAGCTAGCATCCTAAAGCTGAAAGGAGTGACACAACATGTGAGAAAGGGTACGGAGTGCTTTGGCAGGCCAAGCACCGGTTGTCAACAAGTGACAATTAGAGATCGAGGTTGATTTCTAAGGGTCGCCAGAAATTGTCCACAATATGTTTGTTATAATGCCTAAGAGTGTCACTGTAAGGATGATCAATGAGTAGGCTAATATCTCGTGAGTGTTCTAGTGTTCACAAGTTAGTGAAGAACCCTTGTGTACTCAGGTAAAAATAATAAGCAATGAATATGGATTTCTTTATGCATTTCTATGTGTGCATTGTTCTATTGAGTTGTATGGACTCCTTGCCAAGGTTGTCAAACTCGTAAATCAGAGTCAACATGGAAAGGTCGGGTAAACACGTAAAGAATCGGTTCATGACATGGATCGAACGATTTTACCTATATATACATATATATAAAGACATTAAATAATGTAAATATATTTAAACTTATACAAAATAAGAAAGATTCTAATAATTGCATTTCATTCGTAATCATAAATAATAAATAATGATCTAACTAAGCAAAATTATTAAGAAGTGGTGAAAACAAATTGTTACCCTCGCATAAGCAACATGAGAGGCCTTCTGTTGCAAACAAAAGAGCAACTAAATAGGAATCCTCTTCTTATCGTCAGAGGCATGAGCAGGGCAGGCTAAGAGTGAAGGGGCGGGAGAGAAATAAGAGCATTGTTGAGCAGCGTCAGCATCATACAGACGCTCGACGATAATGAATAGCAATCAACTTGGACAGCAACAGCAGCAAATGCAAGCGGCAGCGGCAGCGAACGCGAGCAGTAGCGGTGGCGGATGCGAGCAGCGGCGGCAGCAACAGCGAACATGAGCAGCAGCGGCAGCGAACGGGAGCAGCAGCGGTGGTGGTGGCGGCGAATGCAAGCAGCGGCGCAAGTGAGCAGCAACGCAGCAAAGAATGCGAGTGGCTGCAGCAGCAATGATGCGAACACAAGCAGTGACAGCAGCAGCGGAGGAGAAATTGAGCAGCAGAGGCAGCGGCCAAAGTGAGCAGCAGTAGCAGCAGCAAACGCGAGCAGTACAGTAGCAGCAGTGAATGCAGGTAATCGCTTAGATTTAGGGCTTAAGGAAAGGAAAATCACGTGGTTAGGTAAAAGAAAAGATGGACACAGCAGAACGCCGTGTCAATTGATTCTACGACCCAGCACATGATTCTATAGCATGCTGGCTCTAAACGAGTTTACATCAGATCCGACTCGTTTTTTTCTTAGTAAGATCGTAAAATCGTCCGATTTCATGAGTTTTTTTTCTTGAGAAAGAAAAGGATATGTGCCAGGTGCACCTATCCGTTTTTTATATGTAGCTCTCAAGATTACATTCAAAGATTACAAGAGGTGGTTCGCCCAATCCCACAACATACATATTGCCATGCCAATAATGTTTTCGACGTAGCACCGTTCACCTCTAAAAATGCATTAATTACGTTGGCACCAAATCGACCATAAGTAAGCCACTGGTGCTGTTCTGCGTCCCCTCGATATAGCAATGAATGTGTTGTGGGGCTCCACCAAATCGGAATGAACTCCAGAAGGCTGTCAGCGAGCTGCTATTAACCCATGAGCAGTCAGATTCCTGCCACACCCATGACCTGCTATTTCATGGGTTGACTCGTGATTTTGGCAACTTTGCTGCTTGCCATTTCTTGGGGGTGTTTGCATGTACTTCCTAGGGCATATTTACCTTAGAGTGGTGTAGGTAGGCTTCGGGGAGGGAGAAACAAAGTGTTGGGCGAGATATTTTTGGCAAGGAAAAATTTCCGCCTATGACACACTGCTTCATTGTGCTTTCCTCTTCTTGTCGGTGCTTCTAGTCTCTTTCAGTCAATTGTGGGTTGATTACGCAACTCAATTGTGATCCATTTGCTTTTGTTAGTAGTTGAGTCCCTTATCCGTTTTTTCAGGTTTTTAGATTGTCCTATTTCTTCACTTTTGAGCCAGTTGTAACTGAAACTTCTCTTTTTGGTTGTGTTCATTGTAACTTCCTTTTGGGCTCTGGTAGCTCAAGAACATTTGTGCTTTTAAATTGCTGATAAAATGAATTCATTTATCAAAAGGAAAAGAGTTTTATACAATTTACCATGCAATATATTGGTCTCTCAAATCTGAATGGTGATCGCATTGTTTTCAATCACTACAAGAAAAGATAAAACAAATTGAACATATCAACGAAAGGGTATTCTAGCCTTGAATCAGGTTCAAGAGTGTATACCTGAAAGAATATAAGGAAAATAATTTTTTGGATGGTAAAAATGTAGGACATGTCACCAATCAACTCATTCCATCATTACATATGTAGTCAAACATTATGATTAACTGATGTTGACAGCCAAATCAAACACAAACAGAAGTCATTATGTATGGATTGCTAACAACAGAGGCGCATCATAGCAGTTGAACATGTAACCAAATAAATTCTTACGTGCGAAATTTCAGTATATCATGAAGTAAATTAAGCTAGATTCGATCTCTATAATATTGAAGTCATATGAGAGTATAAGACTGACCTCCAGAGCCTTTTCCTCATCGTACAAAAATTTTGGTAACTTCCTCATTAAATCTTTTTTGTCAGTTTCGGTCACAGCTTTGTTAATCTGAAAATAGTGATACATCAGAAAACAATATGGCGTGATGTTTGTTAATGGGGTCCAAACATGAGAAAAAGAAATTCATCAAACTCAAACCATGCCATAATCCACAATTTTCTTAACACTGGACTCTACAAAAATGAGGGTGCACATGAGAGAGAGAGAGAGAGAGAGATTGGAGATTAACAATAATCTTGAAAGCAAATAAGTCGGGAAAGAAGTGTTAACGATTCACATTCTTTTGCATGTTTCTTCCACTTTGCAGTTCTTCAGCATGATAAACAAAACAATAAGTCAGATAACAAATCATGCATTGAGAGTTCTTATTACATCAAGGATCATATCTAACACACAGTGTCTAGAAGCAAACATAGATATAAATTGATGAATATTTCTGAGGTACAGAAAAACATCATCTCGGTACCTGGGGTGCAAATACATAAGCGAGGGCTCCCATCACAAGCCCTCCAAGTACAAAGCCACCAATGAAGACTTGACCACTGCTTGGCCTTCCACTATCCCTAATATCGGATACAGAAAAACAGAGATAATGATTATTCACATCCTTCAAAAGCAAATTTGTAATATGCAACTCTAAAGTAATGTATGCAAATGAATGAGGCGTTCTTTTAAGTAGGGAATCATCCAGATTCAACAAATGAAACAATTATTAACTACCGGCCCAATTTCCCCATCTTCTTTACAAAAGAAATACAATTTATATAGAGAGACTTTGATAAAAAAACTTGAGTTTGCAGTTATGTCTTCTAATGCATGAAATCAACCAAGCAAACCTATTGTTTTGTTTTCATTCAAAGTCATGAAGAAACAGTAACAATTCATGCATCAAATGCATTTAGTGGAAAGCAAAGACTAATTCCAAGTGCAGTAAGAGCACTTTGTCGTTCAACCAATTCTGAGAGCATCAAGCAATACAACGTTTCTGAGCAATCAGAATCAGCAAGTTAAACTGCATGGAATCAGATGTGCGCATAAGATGATCAAACGTAATACAAACAACATCTTAAAAGCTAGAGTAGGTATTTGCTACCCTAAGGACATGTATCAAAATTCAGACTTGCTAAACTTGGAAGACAAAAATACTGAATATAGCACTGCTGACTGAATAAGAATGCGCATCTGAAACATGGAAAGATAACTAATTTAGCAACTTTCTAGTAGCTCTCAGTTCATTTACCCAAATCCAGCACGAACACTAACACAAGTTTTGTGAGTTGGTGCTCCTCCCACTCTTGTTTGGCGAATGGGCTTCAGAGACGATCTCCTCGGATAGTACATTACAAGAGACTGCTCCCATTGCTTAGATAGGCAACCTTGTCGAAAAAAAGAAATATATTTTAACAAATTGACGCAATAACAAGTGAAGCGACAGGATATATCGCAGCAGAATTAACCATCAAACGAATCAAAATCTCGAGCAAATTGCAAGTTTTATAGGAAACGGAGAACTGGATGCAATCGATTGATACCGGAGAGCCCCATAAATCGCGGATCTTGGACGGGGATGAACGAGTTTGCGAGCGCAGCCATGGCGATTTCTTGGAAGAAGAATGAGGAGAAGGAAAAGGGGGCAAAACAAAAACAGATGTCGAGGGATTTGATTTAATATTTATCGATCTGGTTTTGGCTCCGGAGTTTTTATTTTAAGAGCAGGGCGGTCGGCGCTGTTGGGCTCGCAACTTCCTCGGAAACATCGATTTCTTTTCAAAAGAAAAAAGAAAGCTTTGAGCCGGTATTTTTAATTCAGCAATTAATAATCTTAATAATGTTAATTCAGGAGAGAAAAAGAATAAATTATTCTTTACTTTTTTTTTCTATTTTTTCCACCATCCTTATTTAAAATGTAACAAATAAGATCTTATTATTGATCAAATTAGTCTTTCGGTGCACCCAAAAATATTATGTTTTTAACTATTGAATAAATTTGACTTCTATTATATATTAACTGACTTTATTATAACTGATTAAACAATCGAATTTGGTAGTAAAATATAAGAATCATCACATGATCACTTAGTTATGATCAATTATTTATGTTGTTTAGTAGATTATCATGATATATGTATCATCAATTACTAAATTTAATTTCATACCTCAACTCATTTTAAAATTTTAATAACAAGTTTAATTTGGTTAATTAACATAATATTAAACCATCTAAGAAAAAGGTGGTTCAATCTCATGTTATGCAACTTTTTTTGGATTTGATTAGGGATGATATTAGGTCACGTAGAATTAGATCCAAAAAGAAAAATATTCCATCAAGTTACTCTGATCGAGTAGGGTAAAGTTGAGCCGAATGAATTGGGGTTGGCCGAGTCATCAGCTTGTTTTGAGCTTACGGATTGATTATCTTTTAAATATTTAAGAAATTTAAGAAATAAATTTTAATATAAAATAAAAGATATAGTAACTAAAATAATTGTGATTAATACTTATGAAGGGGAAGGGAAGAGAATGGAGGAGAAGGAAAACTAGGAGAAGGAAATGGAATAGAATGGAGGTAAAATAATTAATTTTGTTTGGATGATATAACTAAAGAGAAGGGAAGAAAATTATAGTTTTTGTTGGACGAATATATCCTAATGTATGTGTTTATAAATTTGAATTACATATGGATAAAATTAAAAGTGTAGTTTAAATATTTTTTCCCCTCCTTTCCACTCCAATTTGGGGTTGAAAGAAAAATGGACATTTGGAGAGGAATGGAGGTAAATGGAGGAGACATTCATCTTCATTCTCCTCGGTTAAAAACATAATCAAATGAAGTTAATTGATTAACCTCATTTTCCGTCTCCTCCTTTACCCTCCTTTTACCTCTAACCAAACAGGCGCTAAGAATAACACATATCAAATTGTTTAATAATTAAAGTATAATTTCTCCCAATAAGAATTTAACATAGGAAAAATACGAAGGTTAAAATTTTTCAAAGACAATAAATTTATCATCCAGTAAATAAAGCAAACTTGACTATCAAAGCTTTGAGTCAAAAAAATTCGAAAAAGCATGTCATGGATATGTCATTAAAGCTTATCGAAGATTATTGAAAAATGTGGCCCAAACTTTATTCGAGAGAAAAATCAGTATTGATGTTATAATATGACCTTACTAAACAAAAATGTAGCACAAATTGTAACGCCCCGAAATTCGACCTAAACACGCGGTCAGATGGTCTCGGAACCTCTATTTCTAATCTACTCTGCTCTGATGTCTTAAGTGTCATTTTATATATCGTCTATTTGGTCTCGCACTATGAATTGTGTTTGATGTTTTTTGTTTTGTGTTTTGTGTTTTGTGCTTCTTGTTGTTCGCTTAATTCTTCCAAAGTGCGCAATGTCCGCAATGGCCATATAGTGTTGCCACCTTCACACAGTGAGCCGAGAGGCTAGTGATGAAGTTTGGGAGAACCTTAGTTTGGGATATGTCTTCCGAGATAGAGGTTAGATAAGAGTCGGCCCTTACATCCAGAGCTTGATCCGGAGCGAGCAACAACAATCTTAAATTTGACTTACCGATTTGGATAGAGAGGGGACTCGAGCTATTGTCTTGACCTCGAGAGAGGCTTGATAGGTAACTTAGGAAATTATTCTCTTAGTCGGCCCGCGAGCATACGTCACGAGAGTAGGGGCTTGCTGATTATGTGACCAAAGCGAGATCAGGGTTATACTCCGACCTGAGAGAGTATTCTAGTTGAACCTTTAGGTCCCCTAGGAAAAGAGATCAGTGCACGCTGAGAGGCAGTACCCCTCTGGCACTTGGGCTTCAAAATTTAATTCTTTTATCGATATTTAAGATGGTGAGCTCTCCTCCCTGAGGGAGAGTGTGACTATGGCCAGATTGCATTTGATCAAGTCTTAAGCCTTCACCGCGAGAGCGGGAAGGTAAAAGATAGAGCAATCACCGCGAGAGCGGAGTTGCCTTGACCCGTGGCGTAAGGGCCTAGGTGACTTTTTATATATTCACATTAAAGAGTGAATGGGTGAGATTAAGAGGTGAACCTAAAGTTTTGGTGTCCTCTCATAATTGAAATTATCCATCTTTTAATTTCTGCATTCTCTATTTAAAATTCTAAAAAACTTATTGTTGAATCTAGGATCACGAGATTATTTGGATTATCACAAATTTGTGAGGAAGCTTAGTTTGAACTAATGATCTTAGATTTAATTTGTAGAAGATAAAATATTTATGTTCAGCCAGTAATAGGTCGATCGAAGTCGAGAAATGGATGACCTATGTACATAAGAGAATGGAAGAAAAATCCTAAGTATGAAGTGGTCGTCCTGAGGATGTGAAGAGGTCGACCGAAGTGAGGAGCAAAGACTGAAGATATGAAGCTAAGTACTAAATGGTCGACAAAAGATGAATAATGGATGACCGAAGACACAGACAAGCAGGAGAGGTCGCCTGCTGAAAAGAAGTGGGCGACCGAAGGTTCGAAGTCAACAATACAAAGGTTGAAGAGTGGACGCTCCAAGGTTGAGTGGACGCCCTATAAAGAGGTTGATTAAAGTTATTTTAAAGTGAAGGAAAGAGAGGTCGTATGAAGAATTCAGGGAAGAAACAATGGACGATCGAAGTATTCCAGATGAAAAGAAAGGTCGTCCGAGAGCTTTAGAGTTAGAACAGTGGACGACCAATGGATTACATAAGTTGAAGGGAAGTCAGAGAGGTCGTCTGCAGCGTTACAGTGAAAAACAATGGACGACCGAGGATTTCAGTAGAACAAGAAAGATCATTTGAATCCTTTAGTATGGAAGCTATGGACGACCCAAGATGTTCAGAAGAAGAAGGATATGTCGTCCGAGGTAACTGGGAGAAAACAATGGTCGACCGAAGTATTTCTGATGAAGACAGAGGTCGTCCGAGTTAAAGCAGTGAACGACCAGTGAAGTAAATAGGAAGAAGAGAAGTCACATTAGGTCGTCCAATATGTTTGGGTGTGAACAACGGACGACCAGAGAAGTTGACAAAATGAAAGAGAGATCGTCTGAAGTAATCTGGAATTTGTCAGAGGACAACCAAAGTATGTCAGAAGAATGTCAGAAGATAAGAGAACGTTCGAGAAATTCAGTAAAGAATAAGTGGATGACCAGTGACTATGGGAGATAAAGAAAGGACGTCCGAGGAATTCAATTAAGAATAAGCGGACGACCAAAATGTCTCAGAGAAGAAGGAAAGGACGTCCGAAGGATTAAAGGAACAACAATGGACGATCGAAGAATAATCGAAGAAGAATGTTCAAGTCAAGTTCGGGTGATCAAAGGATTGGTGTTCAATCAACGGTCGATCGATGGAGCTTGACAAAGAAACTTGAAGTAAGCAAAGGTCGCCCGACATACTTAGTAGAGGACAGCGGACGACTTGTGGAAGTCCGAAGAAGGAACTATGGCCGAAGCCCGTGACTATGGATGATCGAAGCACCAGACGACAGATTGGCGGGTGACTTCACCAGAGCAGCGGTCGACCGATGAAGAAGAAGCGGACAAACGAGGAGTAGGTGAAGAGTATTGTACTTGCATTAACGGCTAGTTTTCTATAGAGAGAGATTAGATGTTTATGTGAGGGTATAAAACTAAGTCTCAAGAGTCTTGGGAAATAACTTTGGCAAATTGATTAGCGAACTTGTAAGCTTGAGTAAAAAGCCTAAGTTCCTCCCTTCTGGGCATTCGAGTGAGAATCCAGAGTAGAAGGAAGTAGTTTGAGCGTTCAAGAGTGAACTCATACTGCAAGAGGTTGTCTCCTTGCCCTCTAAAGCAAGAAATGAGAAGAAGTTTTAAGGGAGCCTTTGCTCTTGAAGAAGGACTTTAGTGATCTCCGGAGGTCTCGAGTTCGAGAAGACCGGAGCGGGGATGTAGGTCAGGAGTTCGGCCGAACCTCGTCAAAAAACATGTTTGTGTTTGTTTCCTTCTGTTTATTTGTTTTACTTGCATTCGATCTGTGATCATTTCTGTTGCATAAACATAGTTTAGAGCAAAAGATTGTAATACACCAATTCAACCCCCCCTTCCGACCTCTTTGTGCTATCTAGATCCTACAATTGGTATCAAAGTCAGGTTGCTCATATATTTGTATCCACCTACAAATTTCGTATAGACTTAACAATTTAGAGCCAAAATGGCATTAAATGGATTTACCATAGGAGAAAGACAATCCACCTTTAGACACCCTATCTTTAATGCATCTATTTTTTCTTATTGGAAGATCATATTGTAGGCTTATTATGCTCCATGGACAGTGACATCTGGGATGTCATCGAAAATAGTTTTGAGTTGCCCACTAGGGTAGTAAATGGTGTTCATACTCCTATACCTAGCAGTGAATACGACTCTACAACTAAGAACCTAATTAAGTTAGATTGGAAATCTAAAAATATTTTTTTTGTGCACTAGATCAAACAGAATTCGATAGAATTTATTTTTATACTAGTGCTAATGAAATCTGGAAAATACTTGTAGTTACTCATGAAGGGAAAGAAAAAGTTAAGAATCAAAACTAAACATTTTAAATCACCAATATGATTCATTTATAATGAAACATGATGAATCTGTAAATAGCATGTTAGTTCGTTTTAATGATGTTGTGAATGAGTTAGCCGCTTTGGGCGATCCAAAGTCATGCTCAAAAAGTGAAGAAGTTTCTTAAGTTCGTGACACCAAAATGACACATGAAGAAAACTGTGGTTGAAGGACAACATGACTTGAATAAACTTGACTTCGATGATCTCATAGGATCTCTGCTGACTTATGAGATGTCACCTGAAGAAGAGAAAGAAGAAGTAAGTTCGAGAAAGAAGGCCTTAGCACTAAAATCTAAGAAGATTGAGAGTGAAAATGAGCATGAAGAATCTGAAGCCATTGATGTAGACTTCAATGAGGAAAAGATAGCCCTATATGAAAAGAGGCTTAGTAAATTCATGAAGCTCTCCAAGAAGAAGAAAGACTCAAAGAAGAAAGGACCAACTTACAAGTCAAGAATAAAGTATTATGAGTGTAACAAGCTTGGACATTACAAAAGTGAATGTCCAACTTTGAACAAGAAGAGCAAAGTGAAAGGCTCCTCAGACTACAAGAAGAAGAAGACATTCAAAGTCACTTGGGATGACTCAAGTGATGAAGACAATGAAGCTGAAGGAATATCTCAGAAAAAGAAGAGAAAACATTTATGTGCCTCATGGTAAATGATCAAGTATCCTCTTTCACTCAAATGATAATGATAATAGTGATAGTGACAATGATGAGATGACTGTGAGGAAGATATCATATTTGATATGCATAAATAATTTAATATTATGATCAGAAAATATTCCATCTTTAAAAGAAAAAATGATAATCTTGTTCAAGAAAATAATAAGTTGAAGGAAAACAATGCTGATTTTGAAAAATAAATCTCTGATTTGAATGCCAAAATATTAATAAAAAATGATAACTTAGAAAAATATATTGATAGTATCAATTCTTTGAAATCAGAATTGTTAGATGTAAAAAATAAATTTAAAATACTTTCTTATGGTGGAAAGATGTAATGTTTTCCCAACACAAAAGTCCATCGAACAAGAAAGGATTAGGTTTTGACTCTTTTAGTGATAATGTGTCTCAAGAAACTATTTTCGTAAAAGTTTCACATTCTTTTAATCTGAATCTACCTAGTTCCTCTACTTCTTGCACCTCTACTTGTATGAATGAAACTAGGACTGCTTCCACTAGCTCTCATACTAAAGGTAAAAACATTGTAGATCTTAAGGTTAAAATTGTTATAGGTGCTAATCTTGTTTCCATTCTTAAAAATACTATGCTTTCATCAAAGAAAAATGCAAGCATTAGAAGTAGAAATGCTGCACCTAAACATAAGCAGAGAAATTATGCTTTCATGTACAAGAGAAATATAAATCTGCTCATATGCATACTGTTAGAAATTGTTATATACATTCCTATTCATATATTACTCCTGTAAATATGAACAACAATTTTGTCAAACCAAAATTTCTGCATACAAACAGAAATGCACATCTTACATATGTTCACATCAGAAATGGCCATAAATATATAAAGGATGTTACATGTTTCTGTTGTGGTCATCTAAGACATTATAGTTTTGAATGCACATCTATGAAATGCATTTATACTAATGTTAAACAAGTATGAGTTCCTAAGGGAACTTTCAGTACTAACATTTCTGGACCCAAAGTATTTTAAATACTAAAAATATAAATTCTGTGTTGTTCTTGTAGGGTGCCAAAAGAAGCAAAAAAAAATCAACAAGATAGTACCTCGATAGTGGTTGCTCAAGACATATGACTGGAAATGAAGAAAACTTCATGAGCATAATAAGAACACAAGGTGAAAAAGTGACTTTTGGGAAAACAACTAAGGGAAAATCCTTGGAAAAGGTAACATTGAAAAACTTGGCAATGTAGTTATAAAAGATATATGGTTAGTAGAAAACTTAAAATATAACTTGCTAATCATTAGCCAACTGTGTGATAAAGACTACATTGTTAAGTTTGAACAAAATAAATGTTTGATATGTGATGACAATGAAAAATTTTTGCATATGGGATTAAGGCATCAAAACGTGTATGTGATTAGTTTCAATGATTTGCCTAATCACAAATACTTAAATATTATGCATGATGAAACATTACTATGGTATAAAAGATTAGAACACTTAAACTATAAAGTCATGCATAAGTTAGTGAAACATAAACTTGTCAGAGGTTTGCCCAAAATCAAGATTGAGAAAAATGTTATTTGTTCTTCATGTCAAAAGGCAAATAACATAGAACATCTTTTAAATCAAAAAATAAAATCTCTACAAGTAAACCTCTACAATTAATACATCTTGACTTGTTTGGTCCAATTTGCACCACCGGTCTTGGTGGTAAGAAATATGTATGTGTGATTATAGATGATTATTTTAGATTCACATGAACCTTGTTTCTTGTATATAAGCATGAAACTTTTGAGATATTTACTATTTTGCAAAAAGAGTTCAAAATGAACCAAATATGAAAATCTCCAAGATCCGAAGTGATCATGGAGGTGAATTTGAAAACTTAAGGTTTGAATAATTCTATGAGAATAATGAAATTCTTTATTAATTCTCAACACCATGAACTCCACAGAAAAATGTAGTAGTTAAGAGGAAAAATAGAACTCTAATTGAGATGGCTAGGACTTTACTAAGTGAGAGCAAATTGCCCAAATATTTTTGGGCAGAAGTTGTTAATGCCTCGTGTTATATTCAAAATAGGGTATTGATTAGAACTTTAGAAAATAAAACTTGTTTTGAAATGATATATGACAAAAGATCAAATATCTCATACTTTAGAGTATTTGGTTGTAAATATTTTGTTTTGAGAACCTTGAATAAAATAGGAAAAATTGATGAGAAGAGTGATGATGCACTCTTTCTAGGATACTCAAATCTTAGCAAAGCCTATAATCACTAGTAGTTGAGGAATTTATACATGTCATCTTCAATAAAGTTGACAATATTATTGATCAACTTTATCATAGATGATGACAACAATGATGACCATGACCTAGATGAGCTGACCCATAAGGAGGAGGATTCTTAACCTATTGAAGCCACAAATGATGAAACTGCTGTGGTGAATGAGGAAAATTCACAAGGAATTGATATATAGATAGAATTGCCTCATATTAAACAAAATGACTGAAGATAAGTACCCTCACATTTCTTAAATAATATTATTGGAGACATAAACGAAGGTGTGAGAACAAGAAAGTCATTAAGAACTTTTTGTATTTTTTCTACATTCTTATCTCAAATAGAACTCAAAACTATAGATGATGCAATGGATGATCCAAACTGAATAAAATGTCATGCATGAGGAGCTGAACAACTTTGACAGAAATCAAGTTTGACATTTGGTAAAGAAATCTAAGGATCATCCCATAGTTGGAATAAAATGAGTATTTACAAACAAACTAGATGAATATGGAGTTATTGTGAGAAACAATGCTAGACTTGTTGCAAAAATGTTACTATCAAGTTGAAGGGATTGACTTTGATGAGACTTATGCACCAGTTGCTCCTTTAAAAACAATTCAGATTTTTTTAGCATTTGTTTACTTCAAAAATTTTAAATTGTTTCAAATGGATGCTAAATCAGTCTTTCTAAATAGATATATAAATGAGAAAGTTTATGTTGAACAACCCCCAGGCTTTGAGAGCTCAAAATACTTGAATCATTTATTTAAACTCTCTAAGGCACTATATGGACTAAAATAAGCTCCTAGAACTTGGTATGAGAGATTAAGTTCATTCTCCTCAAAAATGAGTTTTCAAAAGGAAAGGTGGACACAACTTTATTCTTGAAGAATATTGGGAATGATATATTACTTGTGCACATATATCTGGATGACATTATCTATAGATCCGCAAATTTCTAAATGTGTAAAAAATTTGGAACTCTCATGCACAAGAAATTTGAGATGAGTCTAGTAGGAGACTTAACTTACTTTCTTGGTTTCTAAGTAAAGCAATCTAAGGATGAAATTTTTTTGAACTAAGGAAAATACACAAAGAAGCTGCTTGTGAGATTTGGAATGGATGATTGTAAACCATATCTACTCCCATGAGTACTCTTACTAAACTTGATAATGATGAAAAAGATAAATTTGTAGATAAAAAATTATACAGGGGTATGATTGGGAGCCTCCTATACTTAACTATCTCTAGACCAGACATCATATTCAGTGTATGTTTATGTGCTATATTTCAAGCCAATCCTAAGGATTCTCATTTAGTGGCCACCAAAAGAATTCTAAGATATCTTAAGAACGCTCCAAACTTAGGATTGTGGTATGATAAAAATTCTCTATTTGACCTTCATGCCTACATTGATTCAAACTTTGCTAGATGTAGAGTAGATAGAAAGAGTACTAGTGACATGTGTTGTTTTCTTGGTAACTCATTAATATCTTGGGTTAGCAAGAAGCAAAACCCAATTACACTATCCACAACTGAAGCTGAATATATAGTTGTTGGAAGTTGTTGTGCCCAACTATTGTGGATGAAATAATAACTTCTAGATTATGGCATAATATGTGAAACTATTCATTAAAGTCTGATGATACTAGCGTAATAGAAATGACTAAGAATCATGTGCAGCATTCCAGAACTAAGTACATTGACTTAAGATATCACTTCATTAAAGAACATGTATCACACAAAACCATCTCTATAGAACATGTCCCAACTGAGAGATAACTAGCTGATATATTTATAAAACCCTTGGGAGGAGATAGGTTTAATATGTTAAAGAGAGAAATTAGGATGTTGGACTTAGGAAGTTGATAAATAACTTAACTTATCGGTGATTTGTCTATGCAAGTATCACTGATTAATAAAGTTGTAAATTGATTGTGTTGCACAACACATACATGATAATCTTTTCATTCTATCTTCTCCTGATGTCTACCCTAAATGAAACTGTGGAGAACTTCGGGTAGTGAATGATAAGTTGATTAAGTATTAGGTTGGTCGCAAAACGTCGGACGTCCACTCCTTACACTTCGGATGTCCGAAACATATTGTTGATATCTAGTGATCCCAAGCAATGAACGCCCATTGAAAATCTTCAGGCGACCGATGTAAGTACTCTACCAAGGACATATCGACCATTCTATAAACCAAGGGCGTCCTATATTTTGAAAATCTTATAACACTTCGAAGTTCGAACGTCCGTTGTCCACACCTCGGACAATTGAAGCTGATTTATGATTCAAGACTGAAGGATCTGGATGGCACCAAGAGGGGGGGATGAATTGGTGTATAAAAACTTTTATCACTTTTGTTATTCTAGATTCGTTGAATTATATTTAGCAGAAGCATATAATTTCGAAGGCAAGTAAATAGAGAGAGGGATCATAGAAAAACAAACAGACACACAAACACAAGGTTTGTTGACGAGGTTTGGCCGAACTCCTGGCCTACGTCCCCGCTCCGGTCTTCTCGCACACGAGATCTCCGGAGATAACTAAGTCCTTCTTCAAGGGCGAAGGTTCCCTTACAAACTTCTCCTTTTTTGCACGAGGACAAGGAGACAACCTCTTACAAATCTCTTAAGAACTCTTGGTTCCTTCTATCCTGGATTCTTCACTCGAATCGCAGAAGGGGAACTAAGGCTTTCTATCGCTCAATCCTCTTATTGAATATTTTGCCAAAGTTACTTCCGAAGACACTTGAGATTACATTATATACTCTGCACTAAAGACCTATTCTCTCTCTCAGAAAACTAGTCATTAATACAAGTACAGTACCTTCACCTATTCATCGGTCGTTCGTTGCTCCAGCCTTGGTCGACCGCCGCTTAGATGAAGTCTCCACTTGAACTGCTGCCTGGTGTTTCGGTCGTCCACCGCTCACCCCCGGGCGTCCGCACCTTCAAGTGCCGAAGGCTTTCTCCCTCAGTCAAGCTCCTTCGGACGTCCGTCACCACCTGTGGCCGCCCGATCTTGACATGAGTACCCCTCTTCAACTGATCTTTGATCGCCCACTGATTCACTTCAACCTCCTGGACGTCCACTCTCCAGTTGAAGAATGCGGTCAAGCTCCTTTGATCGTCCGCGCTTCATCTTCAGTTGACCGATCTTGACCTTCACTAGCTATCACTCATCTTTGGTCGCCCGCTAACTTCACTTCAGCATCCTGGACGCCCACTCTCTAGTGAAGCTATCTGTCAAGCTCCTTTGGTCGTCCGCCACCACCTGTGGCAGATCGATCTTGACCTTGTCCATCGTCTTCAACTGCGTTGGTCCTTCGCTGATTTCTTTCAGCATTCTGGACGCCCACTCCTAGCCTTGAAGACATCCATCAAGCCTCCCTGGTCGTCCGCCACCACCTGTGGCCAACCTGCTTGACGCTGTGTCATCTTCCCTTCAATTTCTCTGAACTCCTGCTGACTACACCTCAATCATCTGGACGTCCACTTCTGAAAACGAAGGCTTGTCAAGATCCTTCGGTCGCTTGCTGCACCTTCGGTCGATCGACTTGACCCGTGCCATCTCCTTTGGCACATCTGTGGTCGCCCACTGATTCCTCCTAAATCCTTTGAGCGTCCACCTTTCCTCTTCGTGGAAACTCCGGGCGTTCGCTCATTCCACACTGAGATCCTCGAACGCCCGCTCCCTCTTCTGTCAATACTTTGGTCGTCCGCTCACTAACCAATGAGATCCTCGGACGTCCGCCAAAGTTTCCTCTGACAGGTACGAACGTCCGCTCATTCCCTTCTGAAACTTCGAACGTCCACTGTCTTCTCCAGACATTCTCTGGACGTCCATTGACACCTCGCCAGATTCCTTGGACGTCCACTTNCGTCCACTTCTCCTTGGACCACCCGTTCTCCAACCTCTAATAATAAGGGTGTTGCCTTCGGTCGGCCATTCTCATCATCGGACGACCTCTCCAGTTTAGCCCATTACTTCGGTCGTCCTCCCTTTATCTTTGGTCGACCGGTCTAACTCTGATCCTTCTTCACATGCATCCTCCTTCAATATTGGTCGACCACTTCATATGCTAAGGACGCCCACTGCACACACAAAGTTCTTTGATATTTCTTCAGTGTGCATAGGTCGTCCATTCCCTTAGCTTCGATCGACCTTTCATATTCTGAACTTGAATATCCTGTTTCAGAAATCAGCTCAACAAGTTCATCAGTACAAACTAAGTTCCCTTACACATTTTTAATCATCAAAACAATCTCGGGATCCTATATTCAACAAAGACTAGTTCAAGTATAGGGCATCCACTGATATCATAGGATGACCACTACGACTATAACATGACATCCTTATTACGTCGATCGACCTATAATCTCCTTCGGGCGATCAATATTACGAACACTATATATAGTGGGTCACCCTTAACCATCTTCATCTTTGGAATATTCTCAAAGGGCGACCCTTCGTGTTCTTCCACCGTTCTACTCTGAGCAAACTTCAAACTTCCTGTGCTCCTCAACGTTCTGGAAGCGATCAAAGTTTTCTCAAACAAGGATTCAAACATCTAGGTAAATCTAAAGCATCATCTATATGCATCGTTAATCTGGAGTTCTAGGTTTTACTACCTAAGTTCTAACTAGGTCTAAACCTTGTTGTGAATGTTGTTCATTCCTTACAGAATCAAATCTTCTTGATTTCTTTCACTATTATAAGTTCCTCCTACACTTGTCAATTCGATTTTGACCCTTTCCTGTTTCCTTGCGATTCGATTTTTGTGTTCTTCCTCGCCTATTTCGAACCATGTTGCCCATCAAGAAAGTGGCTCAAAAACGAAAACTCATAAAAAGGAAACAAAGAGAATAGGCATCTCCATCTATTCCATAAAAGAGAGTTGACATAGGAGAACCCTTTGTCCAACCACCAGAACCTCTTCCTGGTAATGTCGATCAGACAATCGAAACTCCTCAATCACCTGAAAAGTCCTTTAGTCACTCTAAATTCATTAGTGAGAGGGTTCTGAATCAGTAAGTAATCCTCTATAATGAATACCAATTAGTTGAACCACAACACTCTATTGACTGGGAAAGTCTTCAACTTCCTGGTCTCAAAAAACTTTTGAACAATGTGACTGGCTCACATTCCTTGACCTTGATGAGTCAGTTCATCCCTATGTTGTCAAACACTTTTATGCAAATTTAACCTATGATGACACCCATCTTGAAATAAAAACTTATTTGCACGACAAACATTTTTCCGTGACCAAATTTAGATTAAATGAGATCCTTGATACTCATGTCTTCACTCACTTAAATCTAGTTCCAATGCATTGGCCTCACACTTCCTACACTCAAAATCAAACTGCACTAGCTCTGAGTGGCAAAAAATTTAATGTTTTTGTTCAAGGATCTTTTCACAAGTATCTCAGCCCTATCATGGAGGTCGTTCACCATATAATCACCCATGTAGTACTTTCTAGAGTTGGTCATTACACAGGAGTAAATCTTCTTGATTTAGCTGTCCTTGCCCATCTTGTAGATCTTGTAGCTCTAGAATTTTCTTAGGAAATCTTCTCATATATAAGCTCATCAAAACCAAAGAAAAAGTGCACTCTAAATGGACCAAGGGTGCTCGTCTCTACTTTGAAAATCTCATTACCTTTATGGTCTGCAAAACTTTTCGAACAATCTTGTTCGTTGAAGACGAAGATATCCTTCATCCCACCCGAAATGATAAAATTTCCTTCTCTACCTTGACTAGAAAAGGACTTACCAAGGACATCCCTTAGAATAGTGAACACCCTCCTGCATCTGAGTATTAGGATACTGTAAATTAGGAACCTGAAGCCACTAGAGACTCCTCTTTAGCTGAAATCCCTGAGCAAGCTCCTCAACAATTTAAGACAACTTCTGCAATCGCTGGCTCCTCCTCCTTCACATGGCCTCCAAGTAGAGAAGATTGGATCTCATTGTGAAGCAAAGTGGAAATCATGTCAATCCAAATGAGTCAAGCCCTCGAGTTATTATAGAAAATCAATGATGAACAATTCGAAAGTAATGAAGTCAGCAAAGATATTGTTGTTCACCATAACCAAGCTTGCCAACATTGGCATGAGGTGGAAGGTTTCATGAGGGCAACATGGTATGAGCCCCTTTCTGATAATTACAAATGAGGAGAAAAAAATCAGAGGAGTTGAACCCCATGAAGAAGAAGCTGAGGAACCCCAAGAAGAAGATAACCATGATTAAGAAGCTGATGATGCTAGAGAGGAAGATATTGATCTTCAAAGAGCTGGAACTGGTCAAGAGAGTAACCTTGGAGAAGAAGAAGAAGCTGGTCAAGTTACTGCTGAAGCAACAACTGATAAAAATGGCATAGAAGATGAATTTCAAGAACTATTTGCCGAGCAAAAAAGTGAATTAACAATTTGTTAATAGATGCAGTAAATAAAATATTAGAAGAGACAGTAAATGCAACTAAGGAAACAACTGAGAGTTCAACACCTTCTCTTCTTGAAAAATAGTTTGGAAAAAGCTTCAAGAGGAAGAAATAAGGACAAAAAGAAATAGATAGGTAGGTTCCTGTTGTAGATAAAATTTTGTTATATGTAAACATTCTTAATCTGAATAATCTTTATGAATGATATTTTGCGTTTCAAAAATGAAATGAGTATGCTTTTGAATCTATTATACAAAGATAATTTCTGAAGTGTGTTTTTCAGTGATAAGTGCTAAAATGAATTGCAAAATGTTCCTAATTTGTATATCTTAGATATGCATGCATGTGTTAAGGGGGAGAAATGCTTGAAAATGAGAGGTATACATTTTAGGGGGAGCAATTATGGTTAGTTGGATTTTTATGTGATTCTTTCTTTTAAAACCCTAAGTTCACTCCTTATCAATTTGTAATCATAAAAAAGGGGAAGATTATAGAATCTAGGATCCCGAGATTATTTTAATGATCATAAATTTATGTGGAAGCTTAGTTTGTACTAATGATCTTAGATTTGATTTGTAGAAAATAGGATATTTATGTTCAGTCAGTAATAGGTCGACCGAAGTTGAGAAATGAACGATCTATGTATAGAAGAGAATGGAAGAAAAATCCTAAGTATGAAGTGGTCGTCCTCAGAATGTGAAGAGGTTGATTGAAGTGAGGAGCAAAGACTGAATATGAACCTAAGTACTGAACAGTCGATCGAAGATGAATAATGGATGACCGAATACACAGACGAGCAGGAGAGGTCGCCCATTGAAAAGAAGTGGGCGACCGAAGTTTCGAAGTCAACAGTACAAAGGTTGAAGAGTGGACGCTCCAAGGTTGAGTGGTCGTCCTATGAAGAGGTTGATTAAAGTTACTTTAAAAGTGAAGGCAGGAGAAGTCGTTCGAAGAATTTAGTGAAGAAATAATGGACGACCGAAGTACTCCAGATGAAAAGAAATGTCGTCCGAGAGCTTCAGAGTTAGAGCAGTGGACGACCAGTGAGTACATAAGTTGAAGGGAAGTCAGAGAGGTCGTCCGCAGCGTTACAGTGAAAATAGTGGATGACCGATGATTTTAGTAGAACAAGAAAGATCGTCTGAATCCTTTAGTATGGAAGTTATGAACGATCAAAGATACTCAGAAGAAGAAGGATATGTCGTCTGAGGTAACTAGTAGGAAACAATGGTCGACCGAAGTATTCCTAATGAAGACAGAGGTCGTCCGAGTTAAAGCAGTGAATGACCAGTGAAGTAAATAGGAAGATGAGAAGTCAAGTTAGGTCGTCCAATATGTTTGGGTGAGAACAACGGACGACCAGAGAAGTTGGAAAAATGAAAGAGAGGTCGTCCAAAGTAATTTGGAAGTTGTCAGAGGATGATCAAAGCATGTCAGAAGAATGTCAAAAGATAAAAGAACGTCCGAGAAATTCAGTAAAGAATAAGTGGACGATCAATGACTATGGGAGATAAAGAAAGGACGTTTGAAGAATTCAATTAAGAATAAGCGGGCGGCCGAAATGTCTCAGTGAAGAAGGAAAGGACGTCCGAAGGATTAAAGGAACAACAACTGACGATCGAAGAATAGTAGAAGAAGAGTGTTCAAGTCAAGTTCGGGCGATCAAAGAATTGGTGTTCAATGAGCAGTCGACCGAAGGAGCTTGACAAAGAAACTTGAAGTAAGCAAAAGTCATCCGACATACTTAGTAGAGAACATCGGACGACCTGTGGAAGTCTGAAGAAGAAACTATAGCTAAAGCCCGTGACTACGGACATTCGAAGGTGAACGGTGGACGACCGAAGCACTAGACGGCAGATTGACGAGTGACTTCACCAGAGCAGTGGTCGATCGATGAAGAAGAAGCGGATGACCGAGGAATAGGTGAAGAGTACTATACTTGCATTAACAGCTAGTTTCTAAGAGAGAGATCAGACGTTTATGTAAGGGTATAAAACTAAGTCTCAAGAGTCTTGAGACTTTGACAAATTGATTAGCGAACTTGTAAGCTTGAGTAAAAAGCCTAAGTTCCTCCCTTCTGAGCATTCGAGTGAGAATCTAGATAGAAGGAAGTAGTTTGAGCGTTCAAGAGTGAACTCATACTGTAAGAGGTTCTTTCCTTGTCCTCTAAAGTAAGAAAGGAGAAGAAGTTATAAGGGAGCCTTCACCTTGAAGAAAGGGTTTAGTAATCTATGGAGGTCTCGAGTTCGAGAAGACCGGAAGGGGAATGTAGGCTATGAGTTCGGCAGAATCTCGTCAACAAATTTGTTTGTGTTTGTTTCCTTCTGTGTATCTGTTTTACTTGCATTCGATCTGTGATCATTTCTGCTGCATAAACATAGTTTAGAACAAAATATTTTAATACACCAATTCACCCCCCCTCTTGATGCTATCTAGATCCTACACTTATTTACCCTTTCAATTGATTACCCCTCATATATTCCGAGGTTAGGCTTAAACCTTTAGTGTCAAGCCCCAACCTAAGCTTGCTTGAGGAAAAGTGAAAGCAAATGGGTGAAAACAAAGTTTCCGTATAGATCAATATCTGAAGTACTCGACGACTACCGTATACTTGCGATGATAGGAGTGTGCTAGGTTTATAACTATTAAAATTTGAAGTGAACAACTCTTTTACAGAAGTTTGACCTAACCTTTACGCCCTAACCTGTGGTCATTTTCTATCTCACCCCACACTTCGCATCAAGCGTACTGCCCAATTAATAATAATATTAAAAATTGTTTATGTTATTGAATCTAGGATCCCAAGAATTATTTTGAATGATCACAAATTTGTAAGTGAACTCAGTCTGTACTAATGAACTTGTTTGAGCTGATTTCTATAACAGGACATAAACAAGTTCAGTACAACGGTCGACCTGAGCTAAAGGAATGGACGACCACTGCACACGTAATACACACCATGAAGAATCATATGTGTGCAGCGGGCGTCCTAAGAATATAAACGGTCGACCGGTTGAAGGAGGATGGAGGTCATATCAAAAGCAATGCATATGGAGGAGGCATATACGGTCGACCCAAAACATAAAGAGGGCGACCTGT
>LTAE01006057.1:9673-20446 GCA_001647135.1 Pontederia paniculata | reverse complement strand
CCCCCCCCCCCCCCCCACTTTTTATTTTTATTATTTTTTTGGCCCGCGACTCGATGTCCACCGTCCCCAAAACTCATTTCATGATTCTAGGAGTATGGGATGGAATCGAGCGTCACATCCCTTGGCCTTCCAGCATGCCATAATGGCGTGTTGGCGTGCTAGAATGTGTTGTCGCATCACACGATAGCGACTAAGCATGTTATCTTTGACTCGCGTGGCTAAGAGCACCACACGACCATTGTTCGTTGTGGTAAGAAGTTTGATGTGACAACATGTCATGCATTTATCACGTTAGCATGATCAAACCACCATGTCTGGCATGGCACGACCGGTGAAAATAAATTCTTTTTCCCTTATAAAAATCCTCTTGGCCCCTTTGCCATTCTTTCATTCATCATCATCATCATCATCATCACACAACTGACAACACAATCTCTCATTCTTCATCTCTTACTCTCAAGTCTCAACCACTTTCACTATACTTTCTTCATAATTCTCAATTCTTCTCAGTATGCTTTCACTATGCAACTGAAGGTATATACCCAATCATGACTTATTCTTCCTAAATGTAATAAAGAGTGATGAAAGAAAAAGTTCTTCTCAATATGACTTATTCTTCCTATTTGTGGTGCTTATCTAATTATGATCTCTGACATGAGAAGTTATGACATTTAGAAAATTCAAAAATTGAACAAATAAAGAAAATGAACTTAGTGTCCAACATTTTTTGCACAAGAATAATATTTTGTGAGCATTGTTTGGTCGAAAAATGACAAGGGCCACATTTTTTATGTGGACTTTTGAGTTCATATCAATTGTATATCAAATTGTATCCATGAGTATTTTTGCCACTATTCATTTTACGTTGAGATGCTACCGAAATTTTTGGCAATTCCAAAAGTTAGTTTATTTTCTCTATCATGTTTTGGCAAAGTTCAATTATTTGAATTGAATTTGTGATATATATATTTAACCCCTCTCGTGACGGCTAATGGTCGACTATGTCGGGGTTGGTCATCACAAATGTTACATATAATGATATACCTTTGAAAAAAGTGGAGAGATTCATCGTTTCTATAAGTATAATCAACACCAACAAACCACACCGGATAGCACCATATGTTTAGATGATTATGTTAACTCGATTAATGTTCAGATAGAGGATTGTACAAATCTTATTTCATATAAGGAATCAATAATTTCTAATGAGTTAAAATCATAGTCGACCACTATAAAAGCAAAGATGGACTCAATTAATATAAATAGAGTGTGGACATTATAGTATTTGCTGGAAGGTAGACAATCTATAAGATAGGCTAACTCAGCCATGGACCTAGACTGTACTCTATTGGGCTTTCAACGCATTTTCCTTTGCAACACAAATGTGTAAAAGAGAAAGTATCGGACTTATGATTCTCTTGATAGGCACAAGCGAGATTGGTGACTAAGAGTTATACACAACAAGCTGGAATAAATTTTTAGGAGACTTATTCTCTAATAGCTAAGTTTTTATCGATTTTGATGATCTTAACGATAATAGCATATGGATTTGGAGTTGTTCCAAATGAATGTCAAGACATCTTTCTTGAATGAAAGCTTATCGAAAGATTCAATAGAATAAAGTGTATAAGCTCCAAAAATTATTGTATGAGTTGAATCAATCATCTAGATAATTTACTTGAAGTTCCATGAGACAATAGTCAAATTTAGTTTCAAGATGAATAAATTGAATCATTGTGTATAAATAAAAAAAAGTGAGAGAAATTTTATGATATTATCGTTGTATGTGGATGATATATCATCGAAAATGATGTAGGAATACTCAATGAGATGAAGGATAAATTAAGCAAGGGATTTAAAATGACAGACATTGGAGAATCATCTTATGTATTGGACATTCAAATCAATAGTGACATAGACTTAATAAGTTTGAAATTAGGTTAGGGACAATATATTAGTGATTGAAAAAAGACTTAGTAAAAGTCAGCGTCCTAATGCAGGACAAGAACCCTTAGGGGAGCCCTATGCAAAGGTGGTGGGACACCTAATGTATCTGAAGCTCTGTACGAGGTCTGATTTGGCTTACGCGATAAATCTAATTAGCAAATTTCAAAGTAGTCCCGGAAAAGCTCACTAGGAGCCATTAAGAGGATACTACAGTATCTTAAGGGCAAAGTATAATTTAGATTGACATATCATGCTGATACACTCGAGGCAATAGGATGTTCAGATGTGGATTTCAACGGTGAAATTGACAATCGAAAGTTCACATCAGGTCATTGTTCCTCTTGGGTTGTGTAGTAGTTTCTTGGAGCAGTAAGAAACAAAGATGTATAACTAGACACATAGGATGTAATTATAGTACTTGTAGTACAACAACTACCCATGGAGTATGACCCAAATATTTTCTTTTGGAACTAGGGCTCGATTTGATCATAGGACCATTATTGATGTACTATGAATAATCAAAACACCATAATCTTGATGCGTAGCGGAGCCAACAGTCCAAAAGAAAAAGCACATTGACATTGAGTACCATTATATTTAGGATATAGTAGATAAGAAGAAAGTGACAATGACCTATGTGCCTATGAGTGAAATGTTGGATGATTTTCTCACAAAAGAAATTGGAGTCTTGAGTTTGATAGGACTTAGGAATGATTGAGTCAAAATGAAGTCTTATGAATGGTAGGATTCGAGATAACCTCTTTGGTTAACATTACATGGACATTGGGTTTGTTAGACATTTGACCACATCGGTCAAGCGAAAGATGTAAGAATATGACAATTATGGTCAATGATCATTATATCCATTAAGAGACCATTATGATCATAATGGCCATGTGTAAGCAATTGATTGTTAATAAAAGGAGGAGTGATTGGGGATGGACGGTAGCAGATGCACATGCCAGATACTATAAGAAAATCATCAATTAACGAGTAAAAGTTTGCTAGCCATATGCTCATAAATTTCGTTAAAAGAATTGCGAGCAATTATCGAGGAATGATTTGCTCGCTAAATATTACTAGTAGTTAGAGAGCAAAACTTTTACTCGCTAAATGTTTGACAACTACTTGTTGTCTATTCGCAATTTTCCCATTGTCTTGTCACGGAATTTTTTTTAAAAAAAATTGTCAGACTATTGCTCACCATTTACTCATTAATTCTTCGTCAAATGCTCGCTATATTGCTCGATGTTTGCTCTCTAGTTATTCATAAATGGCTCGCTAATTTGCTCACTGGTGATTCATTAATTTACTCCCTAATTTTTTCACTATTATTAGAAATTCTATCGTACTTTACTCGCTAATTACTCACCAAACTATCATCATTTGCTCACTAATTTCATTTTTTAAAAAAAATATTTAAAAATAATAAAAACATATATTGCACATTATAATAAAATTCCATCACATAACACACATTCCATACGAGTAATAAAAAATAACAATCACATAACACAATCACCACAAATCACATAATGTAAACATCACAGTCACATAAGATATAATGTATCGAATATGATGAAAGATAACATATAATCATCAAAGTCTTCAAACATAACATATATAGTCATTCTACTCATCATCATCATCATGGCGTCATGTAGAAGATGGAGCACCCATCACAAAAACGTTGAAAGTACTCCTCCAACACGAGCCTCATACGAGATTCTAAACGCTCATCAATCACAGTCCTTATAACTTCAAAAGGAATTGGAGGGACGATGGCAGAACCAGATGGAGAACTAGCAATAAAAGCAACTTTCATGATAGAAGATGACATTGGTACCATGAAGTCTTCATACGCTAGTAAATCATGTGACTTTACTTGAAGAATAAAAAAATACAAACATATTTTATAATTTTTATAACTTACCATGCTCACATAACCAAGCTCAAACATCCCAAGCTATTGTTGTTGGCGAATTATTTTTCATTTCTATTATATTACCATTAGTTACTTTTAGTGCAACTCCATAAAAATTGTATAAGATATCACTCAATCTTTTGCTCGCAATTGATGAAAAAAAAACTTTTTAATTGTCACCTCAAGGAGACATTCTTTAAATTTAAATTTGCCCTACACAAGAAAAAATATTAATTATTTTATAGCAAAAGTATATTGAATATTCAAATATATAATTATCCTGAATTCATTGTACATGGTTTCTTTCAAGCCTAATGAAATTAGTTTGCATGATGGTGCACCAATAGAGATACGACTAATGATGATATTAGTGATGTTTCTAACAACACATCTCGATATGAAAGTAGTCTTGAAATAAAAAAGAATGTGTCATTAATCCTTAAAAATTATTTCAAATAAAAATATTGAACTTACGACTTCACCGGGTCATCAACTGTAATGCCACTAGGAGAAATGACCCCATATGACAAATGCTCAAGCCTGATGACTGATGATTGTTATGATGAAGAACCATCCGATATAATGTACAAGTTAATGGTAAAATAATTCAATAGAAAAGTCAATGACATAAACTATAATTATTTAATTATCAAGTCTCGGAGTGTCAAATATGTCAGTCTCATCGTGCTCAGGTGTTCTAGATATGGACGAGCTCTACCACGTCCTCTCCATGAATAGCCATATTCTAAAATAAACTGTATACAATTACAATTAAATAAAAAATTGTAAATAAAATATCACGAGCAAAATAAAAAAATGTTTTTAAGTGCTCAACAATGAATCAAATTATTCTTCATCTACGAGGTCAATTTATCATTACTAATGTTGTCGTAATCAATAAATTGTTATCTTTTGTGTTGAATGAATATTTAAATATAGTGTAGCCTCTGCGCATGGGCCAGCACCTATGGGGAATAACCCACGTGTAAGCCCACTCATAAAATAGCCCAAGCCTAATGGCACGCCTTGAAAATTTTCGAAGTAACAAGGCATTTCGATCTTTTTCTAGGGCTGAAAAAAATTTTCATCGGTCGATGGGTGGACAACATGTGTACCGCACATGTTATAAAGAGCTGATCTCTTTCACCTCCTCTGTTGCCGCTACAATATGCTTCTCTCTTCCCTCTCACTCGATCCCCTTCATGCTCATCTGCTACCAGGGCCATTCAACAATGACAACTATGACTTCGGCTCGACCATCGGCCAATACGATAACAGAGAGCTGATTGGAGCGGCACATGAACGCCAACATCAGGCAATATTGTGACGAGGAGGTGACTTGACCTTGCGCCTTCACCTTGATGCATCGACGAATTCCAGCCACCTCAAGTGCTGGATTTTCTCACCATCATCATACGTGAGTCGATTAATTTCACGATCGATCCTTTTTCTCCATGTTGTGAAACCTGGCTCGACTCGGCCTGATTGATTGGACCGGTGTCCGGGACCTAAAACGATCCATGGGTCATGCCAAACCCGGATTGGCAATTAGACTGCTTTGACCCAGTCAATATCTATGTTGAACTGCTCAACCCGACGAGTTTGATCAACATTGCTGAATTTTTTTTCAAATAATAATTATAATAGTATAAGTCTAGTTTAATTTCTAAATGTTAAAAGAGCTAATAATCTAAGTTTCCAAGTAAAAATTGAAATGACAACAACTTTGTATTGTTACGTTAAATAAAAAAAACTTAGTAACTTAATCAAATATATTAGTATTAAATAATTATCTTGAGCCATTAAGCACTATTACAAAATTTGGATTGTGAATTAGGAATAAAAAATGTTATGTTGTCATAATTAATAGTATATGTTATCATGTTTTTTTTATTTTATAGTTAATTTATTATTATCTGATTCGACCATTCAGTATAATCGGTCCGACTTGACACATTGGGCTATCAAGGTCGATAGTCGGGTCGGGTTTATATCATTGCTTTTCTTCCATTCTCCTTCGTTCTCCCTCGCGTCTGACGGTCGTTCACCGTCGCATCCATTTCTATGGAAGCTTCCACTGGCCACATTTGGGTGACGATTCAATCATCGAAAAGTATGATTCAGTCGAACTCATCAGAGCCGCAATCAACACTGGAGGAAGATGACTCGCGGCTAGGATGTTCTTCTCTGCTCTGATTTATATTCCTGCTGACCATAGCCAATGTCACCAGAGAAGACGACATGGATTTGCTCTCCTGGTGCTAATAAACTGCCTTACGCTTGAGCCATCACTAGAATACATGGATCTTTGTTCCATGCGCTAGCTTCTAGGCCTCTATGCAACACTACTGATCGAGCCGCTGCAAGTCAAACTACTACAAAAGTTGTGACCCTCTAGGAATTGCAGATACCTTGGATGGTGCATTTGCCTCCTGACACTCATGCCTTTTATCCCAATATATCCACATTTAAAGCAAGTCACACCCTATATAGGCCCTCCGGCCTTAGCTACCCAAAATCTATCACTATGTTGTCTCCCTTAGGTAGTGCATGGCCCCCTATAAGCACGGTAACCTTAGCTTTGTGACCTATTCATAGAATGTTGTCTGGATTTTCTACACTGTGCTCTGTGCACTATCAACTAGTTTCCATTGTGTTATTTATGGCAGCACATCTATCTTATCTCTCTTACCGCTAGCATCACTATGTCAGTCATTAATGGACCTCATCCTGCTGGACCATGCCAGTCGTATCTTGACATTCACCTGCTCCTCTACGACAAAAGCCAAGACTTGGCCCCATCATAAGACCCAATATCAGTGCAAGAAATCAACTCAAGGATACTGGTAGAGAGCTTTTTGAAGTACAACATTCGTCGGCTCTCATCCTTAGAAACCATAGATGGGGCATAATTGCCCAGCCTCTCAAACTTGACGGTGAACTCCAACACTATCATTCCCCTATCTCAGATGTAGGAACTCTCGGGCACTCTGATGGTGATGAAAAATAGGGATATAACTTCTGAAGCATACCCTCTAGAACTATATCGATTCCTGCACCCAAGAATAGTGCTCTTGCTCGTCCACCATGTTAGAGCTCTATATACTATCATATAATGATGAAACTCATCCTCTGCTCATTTGTGAATACCATTATTTGGTATGTCCACTTCAGACATTATAACCACAACTCAACCTGGGCAAGATCAAGTGATAATCAAAATCCTCTATGTCACTATCTTGTACTTGCCTCACTCATAGATTTAGATGCTCTGCAGATTGGGCGTCAGGCTGTGCTGGGGGTATTATCATGGGTATCGACTCCTGGATAGTAGTCGTGATCATGTCCCTCGTCATCATCATGATCTTCTCTACTATCATCATTGGCATTTGTCCTCCAGATGGTGCGATAGGGTATCCTCATTGGCATGCATCAAGCAGATCATCACTCCTCGAGAAGAATCTCCCCCTCCTTGTACAAAACATATAATCAACAAAATAGAGAGGTGATCATGAAGAGCTCAATGAGGATAAATATTTCACAAAATATAAAAACCAAAAAAATATCTAAACGAAAATCAAATCTCACAGAATTCATCATTAAATGCCAAACATATACTCATATCACACATAGCTTATTTTATAGGAAAGTACTTGAACCATATACAAAGTCAAAACATGCTATACACGATCCAATACCTAAGTGCCACGAAGCCACCTCGCCTCCTACGAGTTCATCACCACATTCTCAATGAAAGTATCATCTTGTCACGTAAACCACCACTTATGGACAAGTAATCTGCCTTGTCTAAGCGAGTTCCTCATCTCCACATATCTATCATCTCACAATGCGATCGTGACTCACAATGTAACAGGCCCAACTTATAAGAAAGCCCACCAGTGGCATTTCCAAAAAAATTTCGAACTAATAAGGATTTTCTCATCTTTTCGCATGATTGGGAAACAATATATAAATAAAAGAAAACAAAAAATCAGATCCGGCCGCTCGGATCTTGACACGTGTCCCAGGGTATTATAAAAACCCATCCTCTCCTCCCCAACCGTTCTGCTACAGTGCCGCATCCCTCCCTAGTGTTCTTCTCTTCCGCGCGCGACACCGGCGACCAGGGCAGCCAGGCGACGGTGATTCCTGCAGCTGCTCGACAATCGAAATGTACGTCTCGACTCACCTTGACGATGCAAATACGTGGCTACAAGCTGATTTCCCTTTGGTGCTTTATATGCAGCTCGGATGCGATTCGAGCCGCCGCCGACGCTTGATGAGAAGTGGCGCGATTCGCCGTTGACGCGCCGCCATTTCCCTTCCGATAAATTACTTCACCCTTGCATACACGTTGCAAAGGTTTCTCCGAAGTTTTTAATTAATTTTGTTTCGCGACAACGTTTTGCCATTTCTCCGTCGAAGCTTCTTCTCGCCATTTTGTGACCCCGTCGAGATTAGAGTAGTCGGCTATCCCTGCTGGTACGTTTTGAGGATGATAGTTTAGGGTTTGAGCCGATGATTACTTTGCTGATTTTTGTGTTTCTAATGGGCAACACCTCATCGACCGCATTGATGGACTTTCCGGCCGGAGTGTCGAAGACTCAATGGGGGTTGATTCTCCATTGGTGAGTTCACACATTTTAAGGTCGATGCTATAATGTTTTTAGGACAGCTCACTGGTTGCGATTAATAATGTAACATGCTGCGATTTCAGGTGGTGAACATATTTGTGAGAACGCCGGTGAGTTCGCAGGGAGTAAAACCATATGTGTGAGTAGCTTGAACCTGATTCTTGTACCATAGCTGCTGCAGTTTAGATTCGTGTACGTCTTGGAGCCGAGAGGGAATCAGACACACATTTACTTCTCTTGTTCTCGGCGAGCATTCGACTAACTAGATTTAAATATGCAGTATTATAGTTATTAATTTGGAGGGTGATAACTCAAGTGTATATGGGTGTATTAGGTTTCCTTTGCTTCCTGTTATTACACGTTGTCGGATCTGCGGAGCCTTCAGATTTTGAGGTATTCTAGAGCTGTTTGAGGTGAGTTAGAGGGTGTACATAATGGTTATAGCAGTTAACTAGGATTTAAATGCTTGCTGATTTCAATGTGTACATGGGTACATGTGCAGATTTCAGATTTGGGTTGATGCTCACACGACACATCGGATTTTGACATGCCACGAGTTGTTTGAGGTGAGCTATAGGAAATTTACATTAGTTACTACAAATAGATTAGAGTTCATATGCTTGCTGATTCCAAAGTGTACATGTGTTGTTTTCTTTCAGTTTCGAGTATGTGATGTGGCCGAAGTCGATTAGGAATTAGTTTGTTTTCGGGCTGCACACGGTGAGCTTTCATGGGTTAATAATCATATGTTCTAGGGCTGATATGAGGTTGATAAGAATGGTAACATGGCTGATTTGTTGTGTGTAGGGACTTCACTTGTTACTCGAGGTTCTCGTATTCGAACCCGAGGTGTTCGCGACTCCATTGTGATTCACACGCAGTGAGTCAACTTATGGGACATATGTGAGCATATGCTGATTTATATAAATAAATATATATGTATAACTCTCAAATTATTTGATATGTAGTGCATAGTTGCATTTCTTGAGAGTTTGAGCTCACGGGATCCGCGGATGCATAGTGTCACTCCACACCGTACGCGGTGAGTTATAGTTAGAAGGTTCTAATATAAAAGTGATAAGTCATAGTTAGAAGGTGCTAATATTAAAGTTAATGTTTAGAAAGGTATATTAGATTTAAATGTGATACGTAGTTAGGGATTTTATAACGTATTAATTTAGTCGATAGGATAAGCATGACAAGAATTAGATTCTAAAATGAATATTATGACAAGTTGGTAGGAATAGTATAGGTTAATATTAAATTGAGAAAAGTAAGTAGAATAGGATACGTAGTCACATAATCACTCATTAGTCATAGTAAATAGTTAGTCATGATCAATTTGAGTTATTAAAGAAAAATAACAAGTTAATAGAAAAGTATCTCGTAGGTAAAATGAAATTTGACAAGAGTATCATTTCAAGTCATAGAGTATCGGAAATGAGTTTAATAAAGCATTTATGAAACTTATGGTTAGGTTCTTGTCGTGATTGATTTGGATTCGGACGCGTTGGATTTTAGGAGGCCACGCGATATTGAGGTGAGTGGAATTATACAATAACAGTAAGTATGCTCTAGTAGCAGTCTATAGTCTTATGTCGAGGTAAGACACCTTTTTGGGATGAATTATTGCATCCATGTGTATGTTTTGCATCATATGAAATGAATGCGTGTGTGCCATGCTTTAAATTAATTATATCATGTTTAGATTCATGAAAATATGACACTTGTTCCTTTATGGACTTATCGATAGTTTTTTCATATGATGTTTTCTCGGATTTTTGAGTTTTGCTGGATTTGATGATTCTCCGTAGATTAGTATCCTTTGTGAGATGCTCTTTTATGAAATGCATGTGCATTCATACATATATGACATGTCATGATAAAAATCGCCTCGTGGCGAGATTTTTCATAACATCGGAGAATGATCTGTAGGATCTAAATGGCACCAAGAGGGGGGGGGGGTTGAATTGGTGTATTAAAAAATTTTGTTCTTCTTAACTTAATCTAGATGTGTTGTGTTTAGCGGAAGCATGCATATACGAATATAAACACAAATAGAGAGAAGAGAGTAGAGAGAAGAACAAACACAAAGAACAAACGCAAAGTTTGTTATCGAGGTTCAGCCGAACTCTTTGGCCTACGTCCCCGCTCCGATCTTCTCCCACGAGATCTTCGGAGTTCACTATCTCCTTCTTCAAAGGGCGAAGGCTCCCTTACACTTTCTCCTTTCTTTGTACTGAGGACAAGGAGACAACCTCTTACATG
>LTAE01006056.1:4188-26605 GCA_001647135.1 Pontederia paniculata | reverse complement strand
CCCCCCCCTCTTGGTGTCATCTAGATCCTACAATGGTCGACCACTACTCTGAACTTGAATACATCCTGTCACAGAAATCAGCTCAACAAGTTCATCAGTATAGACTAAGTTCATTTACAAATTTGTGATCATCAAAACACTCGGGATCCTAGATTCAACACTTAAATTTTTTTTTCTCTTTTATTCGTCCACCTCTTACTTTTTTTCTTTTTAATTTATTTTAACTTTACTTTTTATTTAAAATATTCATATTTAATCTTAAATATTTGATTTTAATTTTATAAACTTAATATTATAATTCTAATTTTTTTTAATGTAAAGTTAATAAAATATTTCATATATTACCTTTCCTTTTTAACTTAAATTGTCAACTTTTAATTTAAATGTTCGTTTTAATTTTATATTAATTTAATAATATAATTTTAACAATAGTTTTAGTTTAAATTTATCAAAATGTTTTATATATTATATATAACTTTTAATTTAAAACATTCAATTTAAATGTTAGATTTTACCCAATACTATAATTCTAAAATTATTTTTAGTTAAGTTTAATAAAATATTTAATATATTATATAATATTTACCTTATAAAATTTTTAATATTCAATTTTGAATTTTATATTTTAATTTTATACTAAATCAATGATATAATTCTAATATTTTTTTATATTTTATATTATTTAATAGGATTTGGCGCCATTTGACAATCGGAATCAAATTGGAACATCAATCTGGTTCCGATAGCATGGCACAAAATGATTTTTGAAGCGAAACTAAAATATTGAACCGGGTGTCACATGACCCAGTTCCAATGGCTCATGCTCCACCAAAATAGTGGAACACGTTGCTGTTTCACAAGAGAGGGTGAACCCCTCCCACTTTATTTTTTTACGTGACATTTTTCTTTTCATTTTTTCCTCTCTCATACAATTTTTCTTCTCTCTCATCCCTCCCATATTTTTTATTTTCCATCTCTCTTCCAAAATATTCTTTTTATTTTCTATTACGTTTTATTTTAAGTTTATAATTTTTATTTTCTTTTTTATCTATCCTCTCTCATAAATATTTATTTTTTGTTGTCATTATCTTAATTTAATATTTTAGTTTTGTTAATTAACTCAGTCATTTAATTATAAAATCCACATTAACTCTTTTTATTATTTAAAAATAACCAATTAAAATGAGTTTAAAATATTTAATATTTATTAAAAAAATTGTTTAGTATTTATTTGTTATTTCTGATTTGTAATAATATTATATTTTAAATAGATGTTAAAAAACCACCAAAATTTTTTATTCAACTTAATATTTATCTAATTTAAAAAATAAATTTTATCTTTTCGATTCTCATATTCTATTCAAACACTCATTGGAATTAATCTATCAAATTAATTTTTTAATTCTCATCATTATATTTTAATTCTTTCAAACATTGTTAGAACTAATCTATCAAATCAGCTATTCATCAAGAACATAAAATTTCATTGCCAAACTCTACCTTAGGCTATGTTCGAATGTCACTTTGATTCTCAAACGATGTAATAGTTTGGAGAATAAGACATGAAATCCAAGGCTAGAACCCCGGGTCATGTGATCTGGGGTTCCACCCAGTTCCAACTTCAATAGCAGTGTTGTTGTATTTAGATTTTTTTTACTTTTTCTTTCTTTATTTGACTTTTAACTTTAATTATAAAACTAGTTAAGTAATAAGTTCTGATTTTATACTAACGTAATAATATAATTATAAAACTTTAATTATCCCATTATATTTTTAACTAGTATTTTGTAATTATTTTTATAATAATATTTTATTAATTTGAATGTAAGATTAAAATAAGTTTCATAGATTATTTAATCATATTATTCATGTGAATAATTTTATATTATTTAAATTTATTTTGTTAAAAAATAATTTATTACCTTATGATTAATTTATAATACAAATTACTTATTAGTAGAATTATTAATTATTTAAACAAAAAAAATTTATCAAAATATTACAATTAAACTAATAATATGTGAGATTAATTTTATATTATTTATTTATTATTATTTTAATATGTTTAACTGTTTTACAAGAAATTTATGAAAGTATTAATTTATGAGATTAGTTTTGTATTACTTATTATAAATTTTAAATTCAATAAAAAATTGTTTTTACTAAAAGTATATTTTTATTTTTATTTTTTATTCAAACGCCCTGAGAACATATTTACAGTCATTATATTTTAATTCATCCAAATATAATTAGAACTAAACTATCAAATCAAACTATTCAGTAGAACTTGGAAAACCTCCATATTCTATTGTCAAATGCTATCTTAGACTACATGTTGTTACATGAGGAATCATCCATATGGAGGGATATATGTTTATGAGATAAATTCAAAAGTTATGAAAAAGGTCCAAGGAGTAAGGAGTGATGAGTCATATTCCTTTTCTTACAACCTATTTTTTTATGTGTGTATATTGTTCATAAATAAGGGGCAGACCTATTAAGGTGTTTATACATGACTAGGAAACACTAGCCATCAAGAGTTTATCTATAAGAAACATTAACATGTAAGAAAGATTTATTCAATCGTTTATATTATTAATTGATGTTTTTTCATCCTATAATTTACTAGTTTAAATTTGATATTTGTAACGAAAGAATGAGAGAAGATAAATGGTGTATGATTGGGGACTCCCAAACGATGTCGGGTTCAACGACTAGTGGTCATCTACCGACTCTGGTGAAAGAATGAGTAAAGAGAAATAGTGTATGATCATGGCCTCCCGAACGATGTGGATTCCGTTCGATGGCATCAAACTTGTATAGGCAGCTATATTTGCATCCATATCCATCCGTGACAGGCCTCCTGCTGATGTTGCAACTCCATTGTTGTTTATGATTGGTTCTTGAGTCTTGCTATCAAGCATGAAGCCCCTGCTCTTTACTCATTCTTGAGTCAAGCATGAAGCCTCCTGCTGACTCCGCCCTTGATGTTGCAACTCCATATCGCGTCGCACGATTGTACCAGGCGTGTATTGGAACCATGTCATTTTCGCCTGCTCATGAGTCTACCAGCTCCATTCGACAGGCCGTATGTGCCCATCTCGCGCATAAATTCGTGGAATCCATGCATGTGATCATTATTGTTAGTTCCAATATGTAGTATATATAAAAAAAATACAATTATTCAAAAGTCAACTGATCTAAAAGTTAATCAGCCAAAATTTCACGATGAGGAAATACTGAAGTGTCAACTTAATTACCTAATTCAAATAAATCTTCATCCAGAACTTACACTGAAATGTAGATAAATTAACCCATAAGAGTTTTAAGATCAATTGATCAAGAATTCATCAGTCAAACACGTTCAGTATATGAATTTTTTTGTGCAACCTTGTTCATATGCTAGAATTTGTAAAAAATGAAGTGCTTATTTTTTATCATGTAAAGCAAAAGTCATTTGATATTTGCATATTCAACATTAATATTATGATTGGAAATATTATATTTTTCTTTTGCATGAGAGTAAAGTTGCGACTATTTAAATATGTTTAACATTAAAAAAATTTATGAAACTTATTTTTGACAAATACGAGATACTCTTGTGATAAATATATAAGAGAATAATACGATAAAAGTATTGATTTATAAGTTGATGGTTATGATAAAATTATCTTAAGTGTGTCTTGATGTTTTCTTGAAAATGAAAAATTTTTAAATTTGGAGGAGTTTACTTTTGTATTTGCACGACATATTTAATTTACTTTTGTATATCATGCACCATTTTATTGGATTATTTTCATAATGTACTTGCATTTTATTATGTTTTAGTGTGATATAATTATTTTTTTATAAATAAATCATCTTGGTGAATTACGATGTTCACTGTATTTAATCTAGTTTCAAATGTTTATTGAAGTAGACTAAAAAATACGCAATTCAATATTATTAAACAAAAAAATTGAAGAGAAATAATAATTACAGCACAACTATAAGTATATATTAAAAATAACGAAATGCGGACGTAATATATTTTTTTTCCTAGCTCAAAGATAGTATTTAATAGAACGTATGTGAAAAAAAAAGAGATTATAAAAATTATGATGGACGATCATTTTGGTGTCCTGTGTACCATGATAGTTCTTAAATGAAAGACATTTTTTCTTCTCCATGATATAATAACATAAAATAATTATAATAAACGAATCATACTAGAAATTTTAAGAGGGACAATAAATTATTAAATATTAATAATATGACCAAATATAAGATTTTAAAAGTTTTGACTGCGTTTATAAAGTTTATTCTAAATCGCACGTGAGTCCATGCACAACGTATCATAAAATAGAACGAAACATTTATTGGACCCAACGGCAATTCAAAGTTGCGACCTTGTTCTCTCCACAACTGAAGGCAGAAAAGAGGAGGCCACGACACGAGCGCCATGCGCGTCGCATCCCTGCGCACAGTCCATCAACGGCTCTCCGAGAAGCGAGCTCTCTCTCTCCTTCTTTTCAGCTCCTCTCATGGCTCCTCTCTCTCGAGAGCCTCCTCGTCCACCCCCTTTTAACCACTGCTCCTCTCTCCCTCCCCACTTCAAAGTGACCACATCAAGCCACCACACCCTGCAACTTTACTGTTCCTGCACAGAGACCACAACCATGACAGTGCCACCGCCGCCGCACACCCTCGGCCTCCTCTTCATCCTGCTCCTCTCAGCCGTCGCAGCAGCTGAGGCTCGCGGGGACGGCAGCGTGACCAACCACGGCGTGACCTATGACGGGCGCTCGCTCATCATCAATGGAAGGAGAGAGCTCGTCTTCTCCGGGTCCATCCACTACCCACGAAGCACGCCCGAGGTGATGATTCCTTGCATGCATGGACGTTCGATACCTGGTTTTTTGCAGTTTGCATTAATTTTTTATAAACGTTTCTGAGTTCACTGTGCCTATAATTGGCCGATCAGATGTGGCCGGCTCTGATAAGATCTGCGAAGCTTGGGGGGCTAAACGCGATTGAAACCTACGTGTTCTGGAACATCCACGAGCCTGAGCAAGGGAAGGTACGGCACATCACACATATTTAATTCATGCTGTACACTTTTTGGAGAGAAGTTCTAGTTACCAGAACTTGTTATGTTAAATGATTCCTGTTAACATGGCAATGGAACAACAATGTGGTGACAGTAACTTGTACTCATGTGTTCATCTTGCATGGAATGACCATAACGAGACTGTTGTTGTTCTGTTTGGCAGTACAATTTTGAAGGAAACAATGACATAGTGAATTTCCTCAAGCTAGTAAAGAAGAATGGAATGTTTGCGATCCTTCGCCTAGGTCCCTTCATTCAAGCGGAATGGAATCATGGGTCAGTGCCCCTGTTGTGAAAATTGTTGATATTCATGATTCCTGTACAGAGAGAATAACAATTAAACAGTTCCTAAATGTTGCTAATAATCTGAATCTAATGTGGGCAACAATGTGTTTCAGAGGATTGCCGTATTGGCTTAGAGAGGTGCCCAACATCCTCTTCAGGACTGAAAATGAGCCATTCATGGTGAATTCCAGAACCACAAGTCAAGACTGAAAATGAGCCATTCATGCGAGAAGTTTACTCATTTACATTTGATATCTGATCTGAATTAACTGTTGAACTTCTGTGCAGAGCCACATGCAAAAATTTGTTTCGCATGTTATCCAGATTGTTAAGAATGAGAATCTCTTTGCTCCTCAAGGGGGTCCTATCATCCTCGCACAGGTTGGTTTTAACTTGAGGCTTGAAGCCTTCAATTCACATCTTTAATTTTGTCACTTCCTTGTTCAATTAATGCTCAGCTGATAGAAGTTTTCAACTATGGTTCTAATAGATTGAAAATGAGTACAACAACATTGCACGTGCATACAAAGATGCTGGAGTAAGATACATCAAGTGGGCAGCTGAAATGGCTGTCAGCCTAGACGTTGGAGTCCCATGGGTTATGTGCAAGCAGAACGATGCCCCAGGCCCAGTGGTACACCTTCTGAGCAGAGTCCTTTTCTAAGAAATGTTTTTGTGACTAAGTTTCTGAATGGACAAACATGTAGTTTGATAACAATCTGGTTGTCTAGATTAATGCATGCAATGGAAGGAATTGTGGAGATACATTTGTTGGTCCAAACCATCCAAACAAGCCAGCCTTGTGGACTGAGAACTGGACAGCTCAGTAAGTAGATATGAGTTTTCGCAGCATCAAAAGATACAAATAACTCAATGAGGATTTGATTTGATCACCTTAATGCTGAATGGCCAATGTCTCTGATATGCCTTTTTCATTACGAAGTTATATTGAATTGTATCGGTAAGTGTTTCCTTTCATGATTTTAGGTATAGAGTATTTGGTGATCCACCATCCCAAAGATCAGCTGAAGACATTTCATATGCTGTTTCGCGTTTCTTCTCAAAGAATGGCACTCTTACAAATTACTACATGGTACCGAACTTTAAATCTCTGCAGTGAATCATAAGGAAGTTCAGGAAATGAGCTAATAAAAAGTGTTTCTAATCCATTGATCAGTATCATGGAGGAACCAACTTGGGAAGGAATGGTGCTTCTTTTATGACGACCAGATACTATGATGAAGCACCTCTGGATGAATTTGGTAAAATAGTGAAACTCTCGACGCTTAGTCATTTTTTTCTCTCTTTTTTTTTTTTGTCATTTGATATTTGTCAAAACCAAAAACTCTATCCAATTGTGTTCATTCAGGTCTGATGAAGGAGCCCAAGTGGGGACACTTGAAGGATTTGCACCATGCATTGAGGCTGTGCAGGAAGGCTTTGCTTTGGGGTGACTATTCCGTAGAAAAATTTGGGCAAGGTTTTGAGGTAAGAACAGCAGATGATCAGTAGTAGGTGGCTTTGATTGTTGATGTGGATCTTGCAAGGAAGTAAACTCGATTGATTTTCACATTGCAGGCCAGGTTATACCAACAGCCTGAGAACAATATCTGTGTTGCATTCCTCACCAATACCAACAAGAGACAAGATGGATCTGTAACTTTCAGAGGTACTGAATACTATCTGCCTCGCCGTTCCATCAGCATCCTTGGAGATTGCAAAACTGTGATCTACAACACACAGAAGGTGAATGCTCAAGCATAAGAACCCAATCATTGTTTAATGTGCAATCGTGCCATTTTTAAGAACTAGGAAACAGGATAGTTGATATGAACTTAATAATATGTTGCAGATTAATCTTTTTTTTGTTGGTGTTTGCAGGTTAACGCTCAACACAATTCAAGGAACTTCGATGTGGCTCCAAATTCTGCTCAGAACAACAACTGGGAGATGTACACTGAGCACGTCCCAAAACTCAAGGAAGCCAAGATTAGAAACTACGAGCCCTTGGAATTGTATAACATGACCAAGGACATCACTGACTACTTGTGGTACACCACAAGGTAAGGGCGTCTCTGCATTGGTTACATACAAAACGGGCTTAAAGCGATCGCCTTCCTTTTCCATATGTTTTAATTTGTTCTTGCTGCTTCAACTGATAAAACATGTAGAGTTGATGATTAACTCACAATGTGACTGTTGCACTGTCTGTCAATGGATTGCAGCTTCAAGGCGGATAGCGAGGACCTGCCGAGGCGAACGGATATCCGCCCTGTGATCGCAATCACCAGCTTCGGGCACGCGCTTCATGTCTTCGTCAACGGCAAATTTATAGGTGAGATGTCTTCATGCTGTAAAGAGGATCGTGCCATTGATATCTTAGGAATTCTGATATTGATGCAAATGTGTTCCACCTATCTGATTGCAGGAAGTGGACATGGAACCAAGATTGAGAAGAGTTTTGTCTTCCAACAGCCCATGCCCCTGAGGGAAGGAGTCAACAACATTGCAATCTTGTGCTTGACTACTGGGATGACGGTACAAACATCTGAAACTTGATTCGAATCAGGATACAGAATTCATAACTCTTATAAAAGTATTATTATTATTATTATTATTGCTTCTCATTTGCACCACAGGACAGCGGTGCGTACCTGGAACACAGGATGGCTGGAGTCTACATGGTGAGCATCCAAGGCCTAAATACAGGAACCCTGGACTTGACGAGCAGCATTTGGGGGCACATCGTACGGTTTCTTCCATTGTTCTATCATGTTTCCTGTGCTTTTGGCTCTGTGAAGTCAAATCCTCCACCTTAAGATGCATTGAGAAGGATCCTTCTGAGAGTTAATGAAGGCTGCGTTTGTGGTGGCACAGGTTGGATTGGACGGAGAGAAGAAGGAACTCTTCACTGAGCAAAGAGCCGGCGCAGTTAAATGGACAACCAGTAAGCCTGACATGCCAGTGGCATGGTACAAGGTAACGTTTCTGTACTCGCGCATGATCGAGTCAGTCTGTGGAACGCAGACGAGAGCTTTTCGGAGCATGTATTCAGACCTGACTCTCTGTTGCAGAGGTACTTCGAAGCTCCTCACGGAACTGATCCGGTGGCCCTGGACATGAGCTCCATGGGCAAGGGGCTTGTGTGGGTGAACGGCAACTGCGTCGGTCGCTACTGGGTCTCCTACCACAGCCCTCTCGGGAAGCCTTCTCAGTCAATGTAAGTGATCGAGCCATGAAACAAAACCAGTACGTGCCCACTGCTGAATTTGCATGCATGCTCGAGCTCATTGTACGTATACGTACATGGAAACGTTTCAGGTACCACGTCCCTCGTTCATTCTTGAAGCCCAGCGGCAACTTTATGGTGGTCTTCGAGGAGCACGGAGGGAAGCCGGAGGACATCGGGATCATGACAGTGACGAGGGACAACATCTGCGCCTTCGTCTCCGACAGCCACCCGGGCAACGTCAAGTCGTGGTCGAGGGAGGACAACAAGCTCCGTTCCGTCATTGAAGACGTCCGGCCGGCGGCGCGCCTCAAGTGCTTCGGCAAGAAGACCATTCGCTCGGTGGTCTTCGCCAGCTTCGGCAACCCCGACGGCATGTGCGGCAGCTTCACCGAGGGAACGTGCCATACACCGCAGGCCAAGGCCATCGTCGAGAAGGTACGTACTGAACTACTACTGCCATCGTCGCTTCTTACATGCATGCATTCTGAATTCCTGACATGTTAAGCTGATCGATCCCTCGTTTCTGCAACTCTAATGGCAGGCTTGTCTGGGGAAGAAGGCGTGCACGTTGCCGGTGACGGCCGAGGCCTACGGCGCAGACACTTCGTGCCAGGGGACGACGGGCACGCTCGCAGTGCAGGTCAAGTGCTCCCGGGGTGGCGAGTAGGCGCGTGAGCAGATCGGCCACTATATATAAGATTAAATTTTGAGCAAGAATTCACGAGTCTTTGCGAGATTTAGACTACTAATCGGAAGTATAATTAGTGCGATTGGGACGGGAAAAGTAGATGCACGTCGCGATGGAACTCCGATGTAATAATAGATTTTTGTTGATGCATGTCTGAATATTATATAATCTATGTTTTTTTTTATTTTTTTGATAGAGAGAAATAAAATCATCCGTGACTATTTTGTCCACTGTTGTTCTTTGTTCCCTGAGATTGATGAAGAAAATTATGTATGCCGTTCTCTTTGGCCTGAATCAAATGCTGGAATCAGGACTTAATTTGTTGTCATCAAGTTAAATATAATGCAGGGAAGGAGATAAATTAAGCATGGGTTATGATTAATCAAAGTAAGTTCATTTTTAACAACTGATCTGCAGTTGAAAAAAACATATACATAGATATATAATACCTATTTGATCCAAATTGTATTGATATTTACTGCATCTGTTCAGAAAGAATGGACACAATCACAGCAGAATCCGAAGACGAATAATGCTCAATCAATGATGTTTATTTTTTTATTCTTTTCTTTGTACAAAAGTGTTGCTTAATGTATGATGTCTTGAAGTTTGTAATCTTAAGAGGACTATTGAAAGGGAGATCTATGTTTGCCCTTCTGCTTTTTCTGAGAATTCATCATTTTTAATATATTCTCCTATTGGAAAACACTTAAGAAATGTAAAAAAAAATAGATAACACTTAAATTAAGCATGGGCTACAACAAACAATACTTTTTCATTTATTTTCTTCCATATTTATATAATGTATGATGTCTTGAAGTTTGTAATCTTAAGAGGACTATTGAAAGGGAGATCTATGTTTGCCCTTCTGAGAATTCTTCATTTTTAATATATTCTCCTATTGGAAAACACTTAAGAAATGTAAAAAAATAGATAAATTAAGCATGGGCTACAACAAACAATACTTTTTCATTTATTTTCTTTCATATTTATATAAGTATCTTGCAAAATAAAGTATAACTATTTACCAAATATTCATTCTAACATTTCTTATGAAGCAATCATGATGTTTAAAAATATCATTCAAACATATTATAAGCTTATGATTAATCAAAGTAAGTTCATTATAACAACTGATCTGTAGTTTAAAAAAACATATATATACATAAGACCTATTTTATCCAAATTGTATTGATATTTTCTGCATCTGTTCAGAAAGAATGGATTTCTGAAAGGAAGATCTCTGTTGCTCCTTCTGCTTTTTCTGGGAATTCATCATTGTAGAAAAACAAAAAAGGGGTGTTGCGAGAATCGAACTCGCGACCTCTCGCACCCAAAGCGAGAATCATACCACTAGACCAAACACCCTGATTTGTTCCACATTTTTGTAAAACATTTATTTACATAATATATAAGATAAGAATAAAACAAGAATCTGATTAGTTTTCTCCTAAAGGAAAAAAGATCAAATGGGGTATACTCATACCAATCAAGGCATAGGAGATGAGATTACTTCAAAAAAACAAGAGCAAAAAAATAATTATTTGTTATTGAAACTTAAAAAAACAGTTAAAAAATTGTGTACTAAACACTTCTACATAAAAAAGTAAGTCATGTTTTTCAGAAAAAAAAAACCTTGAAATAGTTAAGTCCTTGGCTCTCGCTGGTTGCGTGTATTGCATTGTTTGTTTTTCGAGTATATTGGATTTCACTATTATTAGATTCTCTGATCTAAAGCCTTTCAGTTTTGGAGGAATATATACATCTTTACTGTATTGTATATTGCAGGTCCCCTCCACTACATTATTCCTGATCCTGTTCGACAGCAAGATATGAGCCATTGAATTGTGCACTTTCAGTCATGCACTTGATTCCTTGAGACTGAAAAATTCCATCAAAAAAGTATGACAAGAAATTTCCCAAAAGAAAAAAAAAAGTGTGGCACAAAAGGCCTTTGTCAATAATTTGAAGTGAGATTACTAAGATTGGATTATTAGTCTCAAATTATTTTAAAATTTATACGCAAAGAGAATTTATTATGAGATCATAAGATATAAATGATTGAGTTTCTTTGACACTATGGATTAGAGTTTTTTTTACGTTTAATATTAAATTATAATACGAATTTTAATCCTCAAATTTATTTCGATCTACCACTCAAATCCTTTCATCCAATATCATCCAAAAAAATATTAACTTAATATTTTAGTAATTGTGAAATATCTATTTTTTTCTTACTTTCTAAGTAAAATAATTGACAAAGTAAATCTAAAAATAATATTTAATAATTATTACATGTTGTGTGCATGTTACTGTTGTTTCTTGATTTTTTATCATATTAAAGAAGTGAAGTAAAACTTATATTTTATAATTATTCAAAAATTAAATTAATATAATTTTGGATAGAACTGAGATCGAAATAAGTTCAAAAACTAAATTTTATAATTGTTTAATATGAGACAAAACAATATAGTTTAACATGTCAACCACTATTTTATTTAGACAATGTCACACATGTTTTTAACCATCAAATTTTCTATACAACTATCCATATAAAAAATTTATTTTATCCATATTACACAATTAATATATGAATAGTTTTAATAATAGATCATCTGATTGTTAAAAATATGTGTGACACCGTATCAATAAAATTGTGTTTGACACATTTATTTTTTTTCCTAATTTTGATAAGATATTAAAAGCACTAATCATAAAATAATTTTATAAAAGAGAAATCAAATAATAGAGCAGGATAAATCAAACAACCTTGGCGTTGAAGCACAAACTGTATGAAAGCAGCCAAAAGTAACTGCGCGAGTACCACCAAGATAACTAAATTTTAGCACGCCAAGCATCTCCAAAAGCTCTCACAGCGCTCTGTCCACTTTCTTTTTTCTTTTCGCCTAACAAGATTGTGCTCCGAATCGCTTTGACCATCCAATCTAAACCCCAATGATAAGATCATAAGAGGCTGTTCCTTCTATCAAGATTGCCCGTTGGCCACTCACTCTCTCTCTCTCTCTCTCTCTCTCTCTCTCTCTCTCTCTCTCTCTCTCTCTCTCTCTCTGTTCTAGATTCTTGCTCTCTTCTTTCAATGTACACAAGCATCTAATGCCCACAGACTTGAGACCACACAACACCATCAGCCTCAGAAGCAAAGTGCAAGCATTCCTTATATAAGCATTGAACATCTTATTTGCCTCAGCACCAAGTGCAAGCATTTTAATTTTCCATTTACAGATCAGATCATTTCATTCCAAAATGGCATCCAGGAGAATTATCAAGGAGCTCAAGGATCTACAGAGAGACCCCCCAACTTCCTGCAGTGCTGGTGCATACATACAGACATGACACATACAGCTATGTCTGATCCTTCTGTAATTGTTCTCTTACCTCATGCTCCAATCTACAGGCCCTGTCTCAGATGACATGTTCCACTGGCAAGCTACCATCATGGGGCCTAACGACAGCCCGTACGCCGGCGGAGTCTTCCTTGTTAACATCCATTTCCCACCGGACTATCCATTCAAACCTCCCAAGGTACATAATCCTTCATACTGTTCATTTTGATCACTGTTATGCGGTAGTAATTCAGCTGGCTGAGGTTCGATGGCGTTTCAGGTATCATTCAGAACGAAGGTCTTCCATCCGAACATCAACAACAATGGGAGCATCTGCCTTGACATACTGAAGGATCAGTGGAGTCCAGCTTTAACCATATCAAAGGTATAAAATTTTGATGGATCATCTTTGCAGTTGTGCGCATTCGGATAATGTCGAATTTGATGAATCCTTTCACCTGCATCAATTGAACTCTGATATGGTGGAACAATAACTCCACAGGTTTTGTTATCCATATGTTCATTGCTGACGGATCCAAATCCTGATGATCCACTGGTGCCGGAGATTGCTCATATGTGCAAGAGTGACAGGTTGAGGTATGAAGCCACTGCTCGCAGCTGGACTCAGAAGTATGCCATGGGCTAATTGACAGAGCTGATCCATTAGTGTTCATCGCCGAAACGGTTTAGAATTAATTGTTTAGCTATTTGAATAAGTATATATTTATGTGTATTGCGTATCATGATTTGGTAGCCTCGGCAGAAAGCTACCGTATGTGTGTGCTCAAGCTATTCTCGAATTCCGGGAAACGTCTGAAAATCATCTGGTGCGAGAAATAAACTTTCAAAATTTTGTGATCAGGTCCTGATAATTTGATGAAGTATCTCTCTCTCTCTCTCTCTCTCTCTCTCTCTCTTATATATATATATATATATATGTGTTAATTTTATTTAGCATTTTTATTGTTTCTTAAGCAGAAAGTTAACACAAAGTATTAGCCGAAAATTTTCTTTTCTACAATGAATTAATTCGAGAGTCGACACCAGCATATAAATCTGAAACTATAAATGCGAATTAATAGACGCCCTTGATTAAAGAAAAAGGAGGTGCACGAGAAAAGTCTCTGGAAGATGCCCTTGGAATAAAGATTAGGATGAAGCACAGAGACGTGATGCATTTTTCTTTATAAAAAAAATCTGTTATATTTAAATATATATATGACTTTGAAAGAATGAATACTATGCATTGGATCTATAAGTGTTAGATCAAAATTTGACAAGAATGAAGGCTGCCAAAAACTTATATGTCTGTAATTTGAAATATGTAATTGTTTAAGAGGTTGTTGAGTATAGCATATTAGGATATACTTTCCATCTTTTTGAACTGAAACTAATAATTTAAATTTAAAAACTCTCATTATATTTAAAACTAAAATTGCCAGTAAATTTTAGTTTAAAAAATAAAAAAAAAGTACTCATATTTTCTTTAAAAAATATTGTTATATTTCAAGTTAAAATTGCTCATAACTTGTAATGTTCAAAAGACATACAGTGCTATATAACTACTGTACTATACGTTTTTATTTGCTAAATACTTTATCCATAATTAATTCATGTGGCTATTTCCAGTTAAATTTACTTGCTAGTTCATTTATCAATTAGTTGATCTAATTTTCAGTGACGATACAAAATCAAATTTCGAAATTTACATAGTGATGTTAGTGTCCAATCCAAAAACTAGTCTAGAAAATTCGAATCCTGTAATTTCAACATTTCAAATATTTCTTTCAATTATTATTCAAATGCTTTGAAGTGTTACGTCTAGAAGAAAGACAAAACATGGCGCCAAATTATGTCCTCATGATGTCCTCATTGTTACTAAATCTGAGTTCATATTGTTTGACCAGTCAAGCAGCAAGACATCTCCCACAACATTGGAGGAGGCGGGCGGATCATATGTAATCGGTACCGTCCAATTTCTTATCCGACGGCTTAGAGGCGATGGCTTGTTATTTCTCCTCTGTAAAAGTAATATAAATATGAATGGAAGCGGAGTTCCAGTTTTTATTCATTTCTCCTCTTTGTCTTCAATTTTTTTTCCCTTATAGCTTTAAATTTTCCTTCAAAACCTTTCGATCGCCGTCGTTTGATCCCTCTCTTTGTGCGATCCCCTCGAAGTTTTCCCCCCTTTTTTGGGTTTCTTCTCGAAATCTCACTTCTGGTCGCGTGTTCGAGTGTTATTGCTCTGGGAATTTGTAATCTTTCCGTGGTTATTCTTCTGCTCATCTCTAGGATTTGGATTTCCAGGGTTTCTATGGGACAAGGAACTTGGATGGAATTGGGGGCAGTCTTTTAAATTCTAAGCTTCAAGGTATTCTTCTTCATCCTTTTTCTTATTTAATTGTAGTATTTTTCGACTTGCTCGTGAACCGAATTCCATCTTTTTTCCCATTTTCCGCATGGTTCGTTATATCTGAATTCTTGAAACGTTGTTTGTTTCATCATAAAGGTTCCTTTATGATGAAATAAGTTGGTTTTTTTAACTGATTCCTTGCCTTGAATTTTTACGACATCAGTTTTGCATTTTGTGAGCTCTAATTAATCAAAGCGCATCATGTTAAAAATTGCATTTTTACATCTCTGTTCATGTTGAAACTCTGAACTTTGTAATTACTGGCCTGACCAGTTATCAACTTGGATTAGAAGTAGGCCAAACTGGATTCCTTACGCAAGGTTCAAGTTTCAACTTGATCGTAGCAGTGTCTTCCTGCCATGGCATTTGATGTTGGAGTTTGAGGTTAGGAACTTCGTTGCATATGCAGGAAAATTGGTTCTTTTGTGGGCAACCATGGGCGAAGGGGACGTTGATTTCTCAAATCCTGAGGTCTTAGCTGGGCTGAATTCAAGTGAAGATTTTCCGACCAGCTGTTCAATGGATAGTTTTTTTGACAAAATATTGGAGGACAACCAACACCATGCATGTACTCATACCCACACCTGCAACCCTCCGGGTCCTGGTCTCTCCCACACCCACACCTGCTTTCATGTCCACACCAGAATCCTTCCTGCTCATGCTGACGAGACGGCTGAGTCTGCAGAAAAGTGTTCTTCGTCCAAGAAGAGGCCCTGTGGTAATAAGGAAGCTGTTCGGAAGTATCGCCAGAAGAAGAAGGCCCACACGGCATCCATGGAGGAAGAGCTAAGCCAGCTCAAGATGATGAACCAACAACTAATGAGGAAACTTCAGAATCAGACTGCTTTAGAAGCTGAGGTCAGTAGGCTCAGGTGTTTGCTTGTGGACTTGCGAGGGAGAATCGAAGGGGAGCTTGGATCTTTTCCCTATCAAAGCCATGCAAAAGTGGATGGAAATATAGTTCCGAATGAAACACGGGCAAAGTTTATAAGTGGTGCTCATGTTTTGAATTCATGTGGCTTCCACAGTGATGATCAGGTCTACTGCTTTGGGTCAGGAATGCAAAAGAACAGTACAGGTGAAAACCGTTCATTTTCTGGACAGGAATTTGGGGCCTGTGAGTTTGCCAATGTGCAGTGCGCGGGAAATTCAGTGTCAGGCTCTGAGGAAGCTTTGGGCTATGAAGGTGGAAATGGAACTACCGTATCAGTCAACTGCTTATCCAACGGTAAGAAAATAGAAGGTTATTTACTGTTTCTTTTTATTTCTTATATTAACGTATTGTTTAGAATTGTGGCATTTTGTCTGAACGTTGGTGCAGTTGACACTTTATTGTCATTGCCAAGAACCAATATCTATATCATCTACTTCCTGAGTTTCTCGATTGCTCAAATTAAGTGACAGTTATTTTATTGAGCATATGCTGTTTACCTTGATAATTATTTGCTTATTTCTCATTTCTCTGCTGTACTTACTAGGAGCACCCAATATATTCTGATATATAGAAGGAACTTTATAGTATATTTTTTTATGCTTTAAACACCTTGTATGCATTATATGATCCAGGTGGACATATTTCAGGGGGATGCAAAACCTTCTGCCTTATCACAGGTCCTGAGTGTATTCTCTTTGTCTATTATAACCTGATTGACCTAATAGATAAGGGTAAAATGTCCTTGTCCGAAGACTTGGATACCAATCTCCAATTGATGGAGACTCTGCCTACCTCACCACTTGGAGGCCCTCCTGAACATTACAGCACATAGTAATGTGGTGATTATAGTTCCCAAATAATTAAGCTAAGTTTGTTTTAACTGTTGCATCAACAACCTGAATTTGCATCTTTATCTCGGTTGCCTCCTGATGTCCTGACTGATGTTTGTTTCATGATGTCATTGTCCTGAAGATGTCTTACATTGTTCATATTATTACTCGAGAAAATATAGAGGTATCTTTCTTTATATCCATGTAAACTTAGGTCTTGTCTATTTATATTTACGCTGTAATTTATTAGCCAAAGAAAATAAATTTATATTTTTTTAACTATAGTTAAGTTATTAGTGGCATGTTACTTTTGTTCTTAAGCAAATAACAATAAAGTTATGCTTGATCAGTATGACTACTAATACTTCTTTGCTTGTGTTCTTATGGCTTTCCAGGTTTAGAATCTGAGCATAAGCAGTTTAACGGATCTGATGTGGCAAATCATAGCTGATATGCTGAAGATAATTAATTGATCAAAATAATTAGTAATTTTTTTACAGCAAGAATATTATAAAGACAAAGGCAAGAACTCTTATTATTGAACCCTTCTAGTGATGTAACAGCTTAGGCAGTAGTCTCCTTGAATTGGCATTCTTCCTGTGTCGCAAGAAGTGGATATCAGATCTTTTGGAAAGCTTTGGTCTTTTGTCATAGAAATTATCTCTCCTTTGGGTTGCTATCTCTTTGGTTCTGACAAAAAGTCCATTTTTCGTTGAACAGTAGATTTTCCATTGTCTCAGAAAATAATGTCCTTATTTCATATAGGGTAAGACCCCTAAGAAGTTTATTCGGAAGGCATACAACTAACTCTCTTTGAATTTCTGGAAAGTCTTCCTGTTATGAAACTAGGACTGAGTAGGTGTTGGCATTGTGATCTTTCGAAAAATTAACAATTGCAGTTGAATGTTGCCATTCAAGAGGTGAACTTTGATGGCTGTTTTTTCTTTCTTCATGTATATAGTGGTTACTATTTAGATGCATTCATTCAATATACATTTTTAGTTCAGGATGTCACCGAACTTTTCTTCTTGTCTGAATTTTTTATTACAGAAAATGATGCATCATAGAAATGTTATGTTTTCGTCCAGTATATCTACTTTCCTCATGATTATCTTTGTGAAAATCTGTACTACAAAGTGCAAATACTCGCTAAGCTTCAACCGTTGATCTATGAGTAGACGTTCAAGCCTCGATCTTCAAATGATTGTTCAGATTCGTTTCTTGGTGCTTTCAGCTATAAATTGAAAATGTCGATTCGCTGAAATAAATAAAAAAGGGGCTTTAATAAATTCATTAGATGTTTTTCTTTGTTATAAAGCGATCTTATCGTTTTCATGCTAAATTTTCTTTAATCATTTGAGTCGTTACAGCTTCAAATTTGATTAGTCCATTTGTATACTAAGCTAGATGCCGAGAAAAATAAACATTTCAACAAGCAATGTACTGAGCATATAGCCTGAAGTTACATTTTGTAGAATAAAAAGTAACTTCAACGGTTCATATGTTATATCCAAATGTTTTCATTGGTTTTAAACAAAACAAAAAAAATGTAATGTCGACAACTTGTCATGGATTCCAAGCCTGTACAAATTTTGTGAAAAGTGAGATTTATTTCATTGGTTACAACTTTATACATACACAGACACACATATATATGCCCCCTAATATGATTCAGATGATTTTCTATAAAACAAAAGACTTTTATATATGTTTATATTATTTACGGGAATATTAAAATTTTAAGAGTGATAAAAATAGCATATTTAAATTTGTCATTATAAGAAATATTTATGTGTTTTACAACTTCAACCCTTTTATTTTTAACTATAAAAGGTAGAAAATTATTTCATAGTTAAAGAAAATTAAAAATTCCAAAAGAACTAGATCGAAGATTTTGTCAAAATTTATTTACAGTTAACAAAGCTAAATAAATAAAGTAACCCTAATAAAAACATATTTCTATTTAGAATTTTCTAAAAATTGCATAATAGATAAACATATTTATATAAAGCACACATTTGCTCTAATGTCTTGTTCACTATTTTAAAAATACATGATATAACTAATAAGTAAGAACATGATGCCTAATTATTTTTAAAATATGCTCTTATAATGTTTTCAAATAATTAAACGTAACTTTTGTAAAATCACATTATAAATCATATATATTTAATAATAAACTGTAATGGAATAAATAAATAGTAATAAAATAATGTTTAGAATATAAAAATGAGTCGTGATTAGCTATCATGTCAATTTTTTGGGAAGCTGTTAACTTTTTTGGGGAATGTTAGTACAATTATTTATAGTATAAACAAAATAAGGATGAAATAGGTAGAGTGAAGTGACATTAAGATTTTTGGGAGAGGCAATGAGGGCATCCAAAAAAAGGCAAAAAACATCTCTTCATTCCGGTCTACCTGACTGCAAGAACTACAAGGGATAATGTACAGCATCTCAAAATTGATTAATGGTTAAACTAGACGTCTGCCAAGCATATGCCAAGGCCTAGCAACAAGTGTCGGTACCTCTGAAGTCAGAGTGCATAACAGTTTGTTTGATGCACCATTTGAACATAAAGAAAAATACAAGAAAACCACCAACAATAGCACAATGGTGTTTACAATAGTTCACAACATACAATCGTTAAGCCCGTGGTGATGGAAATGTTTCGGTGGTTGCATGCATCATTCCTTTGGAACCGAATGCACAGAGGAGGGCCTGGTAGTCCAGTGATGTAAGTGCACCACGCTGCTAGCTGAAAAGAATAGCATAATAACTTAAGCCTGTAATGCAGCGCAGATGTCTGAAGCTCGTCTCTCAGAGTACATACTGTTCATGAACTAGGAGTGGTTGAAGAATCTAATCCCTGCAAATAATCAAACATGATTGGTTATCCCAAGAACATGGTGGTCAATCATAAAACGAATCTTCAGCATTCACACACTTTTTTTAGCGAAGAAAGGACGACCACAAATAATAGTTGTTGTCCGCATGTATTAACCAAAAACTGAAGTTTACAAGTGTGAAAGGTGAGCTCCACATAAGCCGGACACTTTAAAACCAAAAAGTCAAAGAGTAACTAGCCAAAATTCCACTCGCTTATCAAAAGGCACACAAAACAATAGATATCTAGAGAAGTATTTAGATAATTTAATGGTTGCTTCAATTCAAAAAACAAATGTGGTACCGAATTATTTCGGATTATTTGTTAATGTCATCAGAAATATCTAAACCACACACTGAGGATGTGTATGTTAACATTCAACTGTTTGCAATATAGTGTAAGATAAGATCTAGGTTTTGCAATGCTGTAAACATGATGGGTCATCCACAGTATCATCGAATTTAGCTAGTTCATGCTTTTACTTCTCCAATAATAGAATTCAGCATCATCTATCATCTCCCCAGGTTCAGTTTCAGCCCCAGACCGATTGTTGAAGACTCAAACTAGATGAGCGTATTGATCATTGTTTTCCTATTTGCTTTAGCAGACCTCACGTTTAGTCAATAAAATACAAATAGAATTGTATCTTTATAGGAATTCGGATGAGGTCAATTTAGGTCGGTCCCTTCTCTTTTTGCCTCCAAAAAAGATAATGCACAGTTATTTCTTTGCTTCATGTGACCTAAAATGTCCTTCCCTCAACTTTTCCTATTGAAAGTATATTAAAATTTCCATTTCTAATTCCATCTTTTCCTCATATTATCACCCAACCCACCTCAAACTCTCTTGATCAGCTACTTTCACTTTGTGGATGTGTTGATGCCTCACCACTGAAAATACTCCATATGATACCATAGTTTGCCAGATAATTGCTTAACAAGACACTTTCAAGCCTAATTGGAAAGTAACATGACAACAATTTTGTCTCATATTTCCATTTCATACAAATGAAGTTAAAAGCTATTAAAAATTAGAAAGCAATCAGCACAATTTGCACCCAACTAGGCCCGTCCCTACGAATCAAAACCTGGTCTTGATCCCCCCCATATACTCTAAGGGTGTGTTTGGATAAAGAAGGGGATCGGAGGGAAAGGAAAAATGGCTGATGGGAGGGTAAAATCATTTGCCTCGATTCAACCCCAATTTTGGATAAATTAATTTTAGTTCGTTAGGAGGGGAAAGGAAGTTAATTTTTATCTTCCATCCCAAAAAGTTATTATCCAAAATTGTTAATTTTTACCTTCCCCCCGATAACGTTCCTTTCCCCTCAATCCAAACACACTCTAAGAGCCTATTTGGTTGGGGATGAAAAGAGGGTAAAGGAGGTTAATAGTTTAACCACGTTTGGTTGCGTTAAAATTTTAACGGGGGGAATGGAGAGAAATATCTCATCCATTCGCCTCCATTCCCCTCCAATTGTCTATTTTTCTCTTGACCCCGAAATGGGATGTAATGGAAGGGAAAGTTATATCCAACATATTCCAATTTTAACCTTACATAATTAAACAAATAAAAACATTTGTAAGGATATATTCATCCAAACAAGATTATCATTATCTTCTCTTTCTTTTAGTTATGTTATCCAAACAAAGTTGATTCTTTCACATTCTTTATCTTCCATTTCCTTACTCTAATTCTCCCTTCCCCTTAGTGATTGTTGAATCAAACAGACCCTAAGAGAAATGGTCGCAGACAAAAAAAAAATTCTCATTTCATCATTTGGCTCATATTCTTTAAAAAATTAAAACTATGATATGGTGATTTAGGAGTCTTCCTTAATAACATCCAGTGAGAGCTTATGCAAATAAGTGCAAAAAAATGGTCCTTGGCTATACTTTTTGCACGAGTTTTATTTAGATTGACAAAGGGCTATACTGAACATGAATGAACAAAGACCCTAATTATTGTTGTCCCTGGATATTCTTTAACTCATTCTCTTATTAACTTATAAACCTACTGAGGCATACTATACGGACATTCATCTTCTTGTAATCCCTCTAACTCCAAGTCTCCGTCAGGACAATGAAGTTCAATGGTTGTAGATTTTTTTTTTTTACAGAGGACGGTTCTACATTATTGACTCTCCGTCCAGCTTAAAAGCTCTAGCAGCTATTGCTACATACCATGGTTCATTCCGCTCATAACAGCAAACATAGGTTAATACTGCTAAACTATTTTTTTTTTAGGAGAAGAAGGATGACTTCCGGTGATGCGGTTGTCATCCATGTATATATATATAGAAAAGAGTCATGTACAAGTAAACGCTCTCGAAGAAAGAGCGGCAAAAATGACAAACAAACTGAGGATGAGAAGCCCCCCTACCCCACACCCCACTCTCTAAGAAGAAACGAGATGTGGTGTACAACATCCTCGACCTGGCCTCTCTCCCCACAAAAAATGATCCGATTGCGCTGGAGCCAAATGGCCCAGGAACCGGCCAAAAATGTCATCAATGGTAGCCTCCGACTAGCAGAAGTACGCAGTGGCCGCCAAAAATATTCTGCATCCGAAGGGAAGGTGAGCCAGCGGCCAGTCTGTCGCCAAATCTCCCGTACCGTCGGGCAACCAAAAAATAAGTGTGTGATGTCCTCCACCGCCTCCGCACACATGACACAGGATGTCTCCGCCTGGGGCGCCCATCTCGCTCTGTAAGCT
>LTAE01006055.1:0-26607 GCA_001647135.1 Pontederia paniculata | reverse complement strand
TATATATATATTTGATCCGAAAGAAAAAATTATTGATATAAAAAAACCAATGTTCAGTTGATAAATGCCACAAAAAATATTGTTATAAGATAAAATAAAAAAAAGTTAAAATAAACTGAGTTTAGTTATCGTAGGAGAACACTTTTTACGTGCAAGGATGGAGATAGAATAAAAATATTGGGAGGGAACGAAACATACCTTTTTATACTATATTTTTATGTCAAATTTATTATTTTTATGCAAATATATTAAAAGAGTGAATTCTTTTATGATAATGGTTAATACACAAAAACATTTGTGTTTATTGTATGCTCATTTCTAATGTATGCAATATATCCAAAGTTAATTAACATCACATTAAAAATAATATTTTTTTTATTTGGGCTATTAATTTTGTTTATTATTTTCTCAAAGTACTTATTCTTTTTTCAATTTTCTGATTTTATATCCTAAATTTTAAGTGAATTCTTTCATGAACATTTGTGTTTATTGTATGCTCATTTCTAATGTGTGCAATATATCCAAAGTTAATTAACATCACATTAAAGATAATATTATTTTATTTGAGCTCTTAATTTTGTTTATTATTTTCTCAAAGTACTTATTCTTTTTTCAATTTTCTGATTTTATATCCTAAATATTAAATTTATTAAGAATTTAAGATTCTATTTCATTTGTGATATGTGGTGTATAGATAATAAAGTAGAATAATACTCACAATATAATAATAGATGTAATATTTATATAACTTAAGAATACATGTATAATTGACACACTACTTATTACATATCTGCTAACATATATATTTTCCTTTTTTAAAAACATTTTTCGTTGGTAATTTAGGAAGGCCTTAATGGTGCTAAAAAATAATTAAATCGATACATGCGTTAATGATAGATATAATATTTATATAACTTAAGAGTACATGTAAAATTGACTTAATAGATACCACTTATTATTATCTAACGTATCATTTTCTTTCTTTTTTGTCAACATTTTTCGTCAGTAATTTAGTAAGGCCTTAATGATGCTAAAAAATAATTAATCCTGTCAATAATAATTATATTTTCATTTTCAATTTTTAAAAATCTGTAGACATAAATATCTTTGATAACTGAAGCATTATAAATGACTTCCTAATTTACAATTAATGAAAATATATAAAAAGAATGGTATATAAGTTCGCTTGATATATGCTTCATACGAAAAATGTTTTTGACACATTCACCCCCCAACAAAAGTTTACATAGGCATAAAAAAATATTAATTTTAATAATCTCTCAAATACTAAATTCATGGATTTAATATAAGATAATTTTTTTTTTTAAAAAAAGTATATATAAGTGGGAATGATGCGTGGCTCTCGTACTTGTCCTTTTTACATCTTTTCCTGACTTTGTGAATTATTGATACCTTTCTCCGCGCATCGACGAGGGGCATCATCGTCCTGTCCAACACCAATCGACCTCCCAACGCCCAAATTAAATCAAATCAAGTGGCCCAGAACTGTGGAGTCACCGGAGCCCTTCGGGCCCTAATCGTCTTTGATCTCTACTTATTTCTTAACAGGTAAAAATAAGCAGTGCCTTTTTTTCCTGCACACTTAAATAATGCTTCCCACCTGTTCGATCAAATTGCTCAAAGAAAAGAATATATAAAGGTTTCCATTCTGTTATGGTCGCCATCTTGGCATCTTATCCTTCATTTTGACTTCCTCTTCCCATCACAAGCTGTTTCGCCTTCGCTGTTCCGGCGGATGCTGCTTTGTCCCGCCATTGCCGGCGGTCGAGGTCCCGGCTTAGGGTTCCGGACTCGGAGTCAGCGGCATCCTGGTTCCTTTTGATCTGGGCGCATCTGTGGAGCCGTGGTGGGTTTGTGAGTTGTCAGTTCGGCGACCGCAGGAATCGAATCCTATTTGTTTGCCAGCGAGAGAAGAATAAAGTGCTTTTTTTGGCTTCTTTTTTTTTCTCTCTCTCTCTCTCTCCGTCCCCTCCGTCGTCTTCTCCCAGAGGAGGGCAGTGGCGCGACGGCGGCGAAAGGTAAGTATTTTGTCTTCTCCTTTGTTTTGAATAGTAACCACGTTAAGTTCATAGACTGATTTCTGATTCAAATTGATCGTGAGCGCTGTATTTTGACGTAATTTTAGTGTAAAAAATATAAAGAAATGGGGCAAAATATGAAGGGGAATGGAAATAAAAGATCAGAGTACATAGAACAAAATAAAGATGTTAGAAAATACGAGGGGATTCGAGCTTCCAGTTCTTTCTTAGATAATGTATATATGCATGCGTATAGTATATAATGAAATCTCTTCCAGCTTAGGTAACATTAATTGCTATGTATAGAGCCCACCTTAAGTTAAATGGTGTGTCTTCTCCTTTGTCGTCAATAGAACCCACCTTTCATAGACTGATTTCTGATTCAGATTGATTTAGAACGCTGTATCTGACCTGATTTTAGTGACAAAAATATAAAGAAATGGCACAAAGTATGAAGGAGAAAGGAAATAAAGATCAGAAGAAATTGAACAATCGTGTTAGGAAAAACAAGGAGATTTGAGCTTCCAGTTTGCTTTTCTCTTTAAGTGTATATATGCACGTGTGTAGTGTATAATAAAATCTTTTCCGGCTTAGGTGACATTTAAGTTCATCAAACTAGTTAGAAAAAATAAGTTTGCACTATTCATTACAGATATATGACATGGACTTTCCAGTGATTTCTTTGTGTTCTGAAACATGATAATAGTTAATAGTTAATTCTATTATAGTTCTTTTTTCTTTCCCTTTGATAATTAATTATCTATTCACCTTTATTAATAAAAATAAGTTAGCTGTCGATACAGAGTAATTCGTCATTTTGTTAGCCTCCTTTTAGACGTGATTAAAGGTTATGCATTTTTTTTATTAATTATTTTGTTAGCCTCCCTGTAGATGTGATTAAAGTTTATGCATTCTAGTTTGATACATGTGCTCAATCCAATTCTCCAGTTTTCTGCACATTGTTGTATGCCGATTGAATGAATTGACGGATCATGCCTACCATACAACCACAAACTTTTAAAATCTTCTAGAACTCCTTTTGATGAACTTTTTTTTCTTCATCTAACTCTGTGTGTGTGTACTTTTATTGGTGGATTCCCAACCGACCTTTTCAATGGGATGATCCTTCCGTTGAATCAAGAGCTGATGAATAGAAGTGTTTGACTTCTATCCATCGATGAGCAAGCACTACAACAAGAAATAATTTTAGCTCCCAATCGACTGTAATTAGAAGTGGAGCAAGAGGGTCTATAGGAAGTTGACCCCCAGCTGGTCGTAGGAGTGAAACGAAAAATTGGATGCACTTTGGGAGTGGCAGGTAGCACTAATTCATATGCCATATGGACCAAAATATTTGGGAGATAGTTTGTCGTACTATCATTTTGATAAAGAACATTGCCAGTATGGTTGGAGGTAGAGAAAAATTGCATCTCTAACATTGAAGGATAGTTCTTTTCTCTTAGGATCAGCTTGAGTCTTCATTCTAGACTAAGCGTTTATAAGATTTTCACGAAGTAATTTGAGCATAGCATCACGATTAAGCAGTTGTCCTCCAAGTCAGCAATGCGAATCATCTTTGACAAAAGGATGTAAAGTTGGATGGTCTCTCCCATATAAGATTTTGAAGGAGTCATTGTTGAAGAAGTATGAAGACTTGTGTTGTAAGAGAATTCTGCCCAACACAAGTATTTACTCCATAAACGTGGTTGCTCATGTGCAAAACAACACAAATAAGTTTCCAAAGAATGATTGGTGACTTCTGTTTGGCCATCTGATTCAAGGTGATACGAAGTGTCCATTCAAAGACTAGTGCCATGAATCCAAAATAATTCTTGCCAAAATGCAATCATAAAATGGCATCAGGATCAGAAATGATAGATCGTGGCATACCATGCAGTTTAATAATTTCTTTACTAAACAACTGAGCAACAACTTTAGCAGTATATGGATGAGAAAGTCCCACAAAATGATTGTATTTACTGAATGGTCAACCACCATCATAATAGTGTCTAAACTACTTGATTTTGGAAGACCCATGATGAAGTCCATTGGAATATCCTCCCATACCTGAGCTGGAATGGTATTGGAGAGGCCAAAAGAAGTTAGATGAAAAACATTTGAGTGTTTTCAAATAACTTCGATATCCGCTTATTGGAGTTTTATGGGTTTCAACAAGAAGCTTGTGATGCAATGCAAAATGCTTTGGATGATTGAGCATTCCTTATAAAACAAGTTGTCATCCACCAAGGAAAAATCAGGTATAGCAGTAGGATTTTGTTGTAGAGAGAGTCAGTTTCCTTGGTATACTGATTTTTGTACAAAAATTCCTGAATATTAACAAATTCCATAGAAAAAGGCATGACCAAAGCAATAAAATCAACATGTTGAGGTTGTCTAGATAAAGCATTTGCACCTTTGTTTTGTTTTCTTGCTTTGTAAATAATTGTGAAGTCAAAAGGAAGAAGTCTCATAATGAGGCGTTGCTGCTCAGGAGTAATAACCCGTTGAACCAAAAGATGTTCAAGGCTAAAGTGGTCGGTTCTAGCAAAAAAATGATGACCAAGGAGATAGTGTTCTCACTTTTGCAATGCAAGTACTAGAGCTAAAAGTTCACGATCATAAGTAGATTTGAATATGCTAGAAACAGAGAAGCCCTTATTAAAATATGCCAATGGGTGTTCAGCTTGCAGCAAGATATGCCTACTCCTGCTGAAGATGCATCACATGCAATGGTGAAAGGTTGATTGAAATATGGTAAGCAGCACTTAACATAATTTTAAGGTGCTACAAAGCTAATTCCATTAATAACCATCCTTTTTTGTCTAACTAGTGAGTGGCCGAGAAATGATACAATAATTGTGGACGAATCATCTATAGTATCCAGTTAACCCTAGAAACTCACGAAGTTCCTTGATATTACTAGGCACTAGCTAATTGATGACTGTTATCTTGTCTTAGTCAATCCCAACCCACTTGCTAGACACCACATGCCTCATGTAGTTGACTTGTGGCTGTCCAAATAAGCATTTCTTGGTATTTGCAACATAAGAGTGTTGTTGTAGGGTTGTAGGGCAAGATTCATGTATGTTTCATGTTACTGAATTATGGGGTTGTATACCAGGGTATCATCAAAGAAGACCAAAACAAATTTTCCGAGGCATGGGCAAAAAAGATCATTCATGGTTGACTGAAAAGTAGATAGTGCATTGGTGAGACCAAAGGGCATAACAACCAACTCATAATTGCTGGAGTGGGTGCCAAATATTATTTTGTGAATATCAGCTGAAACGACATATTTGGTGGTAGCCATTACGTAGGTCTATTTTGGAGAAGATAGAAATCCATGTAATTCGTCAAGAAGTTCATATATGTTGGGTATTAGGTATTTGTATGGGTTTGTAATCTGGTTAATGTTTTTATACTCAACCCAAAAGCGCCATGTGTCATCTTGTTTTCTTAACCAGGAGAACAAGGCTGGAAAAAGAGCTAGTACTAGGTCAAAGGAAGTTAGGTACTTGTTGCTCAATTTTAATTTTCTAGTAATAGGGGTAATGATAAGGACATGTTTTAGGAGGTTGTAAGGTAATGTTTTCAGAAATGAGGTAAAGAAGATGGCTCAACAAACCTCAAATTTAAATTCCGAGGGTGTATGTGTGTGGTGGTTGGGGGGGGGGGCGTTCAATCATGATACGTGCAAATCATTTTGTTTCGACAACAATTGTAGATATGTATTATGTGTTACTGGTTGAGGAACTCCTTACGAAGCAAGCCATTTGATTTCCAATACCAAGTCAAAGCCTCCAATAGAAAAAGGATAGTAGTTCTCGGTGATTGTGAGCCCAAGAAGATGGATCAACTTTTTTGACACATGCGGTTGCAACGAATTACTATGCCATTGCCTATTTGGACACCAAAGAAGGCGCCTGGTGCACTAGGAGTTGTAGATCAACGACGAGTGACTCAACTATGAAATTGTGGGTTGATTTACTATCAACCAAAAGGAAGACTTGTCAGCCACCCAGAGTGCCTTGAAGTCTCATGGTGGTGCTTGTAGATTTGCCCAAAATGGCATGAAAAGATATCTCTGCGAAATATGTAGGTGCTTGCTCATCATTGTTGACATGGTCATTTTCAAGAGGTGATTCCATCTTTTTTCTCATCTTCTATTAACCCTCATTGCGACAAAAGCAAAGGCCTTTTGCTAGCCTTATTGATCGCTCTGCATCTCCTAATCGTGCTGGTGGAACCGTAACTAATGTTGGAGTTGCCTTAGGACGTGTGTAACTACTATGGGGTTGTCGTGGGAAAGCACTTTCCCGTGATAAGGTTCTGAACCTGCGTGAGGAGCTCACTTTGTTTCGAAACTCCAAGGCAAGACCCATGTCTTTGTAAACAATTTTAGGCTTGAGGAAACGAACATCTGCTTTTAACTCCTCCTTGAGACCATTCCGAAACACACCCAATAGACAATATTTTGGCCAGTTTGTCACCCGAGAAACATGTTTCACGAACTCTTGTCAGTATTAATGAACAACTCTAGTTTGATGAATGCTACAAAGATATTCATCAAGATTTTGGAACTTCGATGGGTCATAGTTTTCCTATAGATGTCGTTTGGATGCAGGAACTTAAGTTCCTTGTAGTTCTAAAGAACTAATCGATTAGACAGATAAATTCTGATGTAGTGTTTGGATGAAAAAGTGTAATGATGAAGAACTAAGAAGTTGATTAGATGTTTTAGTTCGATGGGTATTTGGATGAACTTCTAGAACTAACGAATAATTATATTTTTTAAAAAGACAAAAAATATTAAATTAAATATATAATTATGATAATTGATTATTATTTATTTTATAACTAATAATAATTTATTTATTTAAATAAGAAAATAGAATTTAATGTAATACAACAACAACAAAGCCTTATCCCACTAGGTGGGGTCGGCAAAGAGCATTAAATGGGAATCGAACCTGCGATCTCAAGATAGAGCTTATTGACCTCTATCCATTCGCACAAGAGATCAATGTAATATTATATTAAATAATACCTTTACATATTTTAACTTCTTATAATTTGATCAAGAGCGAGCTAACAAATTAATACTAAAAACTAATTAAGATAAGAAAAAATATGTAACAACAAAAAACAAAGTTAAAAATGAAAAGCAAATGTAAGAACAAAAAATAAGATAAAAGGAAAAAAATTAAAATATCAATTAATAACTTAATTACATATAAAAAATATAATTTAATGTATTATTATATCAAATAATAACTTCATGTATTAAGTAAAATAATTAATATTTGATTAAAGTCGAACTAAAAAAAATACAATACAAAATAAGTTAAAAAAAGAGCAAATAATATTTTAATTTAATTTTAATTAAATGTAATAATATAACGTAAAAAACTCATATTATAATAAAAAAGAAAAGTTGATGTCAAATAATATCATAATTAAATATAATAANAATAATATTTTAATTTAATTTTAATTAAATGTAATAATATAACGTAAAAAACTCATATTATAATAAAAAAGAAAAGTTGATGTCAAATAATATCATAATTAAATATAATAATATAAATTAGTGTAATAATATTTTAATTAAGTGACTTAATTAGAAGGATGCTCTAATTAAAAAATTAAGATAATATAAAAGTATAATACCCAAAATAAAGTTAAGAAAAAAAAGAAAGTTGAAAAAATTGAAAAGCAAAAAAAAAGGAGAAACTTGGTTCCAACCTTCAGCCAGAACCAAGCCAAGTTCTTGCCATTGCCAAGAACTCAGACCAGCCAAGTTCTGGTCACGTGAGCTTTGACCAGAACTTGGTTCTGGTAATCATTACCAATTTTTTTTGCATCCGTTTGCCAGAACCACCGGGAACCAGGCCCAAGTTCTGGCCTGGTTCCTATCCCCAAACGAGGCCATAAAGCTCTCATCAATTCTTCCCAATATAATAAAGGGTGTTCACTATTAATCCAATGAAAGAAATCGAGAATATCACTTTGAAGATACATAGAAGCAACATCAACCTTTTGATTATCGAGAGTTTGGGAGTAGTGGAAATATTTCTCCACCTTTAGAATCCATCCCCGAGGTCCCCTCTATCGAACTTGGGGAATTCTATCTTCATTATGGCGGTGAGGTGGTCCTTTCATTCACGTGGGATTTTCTACATCATCTTCTACGTCGTGCCAAGGGACTCGTCCTCTGCTATCAAACAACACTTGTTTAGTCATCCCTTTTTCAGAAGCTTCATGACCGATTTTTGGTTGAGGACCACAACTAGCTTGTGCCTTGGGTACAACAACATATCAGCAGCCAGGATATCAATGGTTGCTAACCTGGAAGTAATAGCAAATAATTGTTGGACTAGCTGGTCAGTTGGGGACATAGAAGAAGAAGGTGGCACTGTGGAATGATGATGATTCGGAGAGCTGGAATAGGGGCGGGATTTGTGGGTGGTTCATTGGTAGGGAGATCGGGTGGACACCATTTGTGGATATGTGCTTTTGATACCAAAAATGGTAGATTACTGAAATATAGAATAGAAACAAGTATCCTCTTGGAGTGAACTATCCTCCTAAACTTGATTACATAGAACATGACATGTCTAAACACTTGTACTAGTATATATTTATAATAAAACACCAACTGAAACTAGGACTTAATGAATGAGTGGCCAATTGCCAGGTAGTTGCTTAATTTTTTGGAGACCGACAGTTGCCTTCTCCTATTTTCTCCACATTCTTGCCATGTGACTTTCTTCATTCCTATCAATGCATCATATTTTTGAGTGACTTGATTTCCTACCAACTTCTCTTGCCTATCATAGCTTAGCGAGCATATGCATTTCTTTTCTGGTTAGCTCACAATCTTATATTCAACATATGATTTCGAAGATGCAAAGTGTATGTGTTTAGATGATGAAATTGATGGATTTCTTAGCTCAGGTGTATGTCCAACTGGTTGCCTGGACTAGTGGACAAGTTTTAATAAGTTGCTGTTACCTGTCAGATTGTGCTTATCATTCACTTTGGTGTTTCGCAAGGCTGGTTTTATCACGGGTTGCTTGGCACAAACACTACATAAAGTTCTATCTAATCTATAAAGAATTTTATTCACAAATTGAATCTGGATTGAGGGATAAAAGCTCTAGAATATGATCGACCTATTACTGATTAGGAAAATACATGCACTTATTTTGTTAACTAAAGACGATTTCCTATTATTCCATCTGTTTGTTGGATATGTTACTATGGTTTCCAAATATACGCTTCCTAGTTAGTACAATGTATGCAAAGTTCTTGTTGCCAAAGTTGTTATGATCTTTGGCTTGTATAGTATGCTTTAAAATAATTTGTTTTATATTTATGATATAGGATTCTAAAATTTCTTTTGATATCGCCTTTGGCTGGGAATAACAAAACATCAATTGGACCAATGCATAAAGATAGTACCTCCAGCGACAATCCGAGCCATCAGGGCCGGTTGCGGCATCGAAAACGCCCTACTGAGGTTGGTAACTTTTATCTGACTATAACCGTAGAACTGGTTCTTGTAAACTCTATCTTACTTATCAGCTTAACTTGTCATCATATATCTTATCTTAGCTTTTGCAATGCGTGTGTGCGCACGCACACACATGTATATGTGTATATATAAGCTTGGTTTTGACTAAACGAGCATCAGTGGCTTTAGATAAAAAACTATTCATACTTTTTGAATATCTTTGTATCTTGCACGAATGGTGGTTGAATGACTTTGAATCTTGCGCGAATGGTGATTATCGTGGGAAACTTTATTTTTTTATACAAAAGATGTATCGAGATATGCTATTGTTTTTGTTTATTTCTTTGCCTGTGCATATCTGCAGATGGTTATCTGACTTTGTCCTCACATTCGTTACTAGAAAGTTTCTAGAATTTCATTTCTTTGTTTCCAGGTTCCTCCAGAGGCAGATAGAACCAACGGATCAAATTTGCTTGTTAATGATCGCAATAAATACAAGTCAATGCTTGTCCGCACTTATTCAACAGTGTGGATGATTGGTGGTTTTGCTTTCATAATATACATGGGACATTTATATATATGGGCCATGATTGTCGTCATCCAAATTTTTATGGCCAAAGAGTTGTTTAATCTACTAAGAAAAGCAAATGAAGACAGACAACTACCAGGATTTAGGCTCCTTAACTGGTATGTGGACCTTTCTAGTACTCATTTCAAAATAGTTAGCTTCTTTTCTTAGTTTCAAAGAATTTTTTTCCTAATGAGACTCTGTCCATGCTAATGCCATCAACTCTTCATTTTCCAACAGGCATTTCTTCTTCACTGCCATGTTGTTTACTTATGGACGTTTTCTAAGCCGGCAACTTGTTAATACTGTAACATCAGACAAATTGTTATATCAGCTTGTTAGCGGCCTTATCAAGTATCAGATGTTTATATGCTACTTCCTCTATATTGCAGGTCACATTTTCCATGATTTCTTTGACTTGTATAAATGTTTTACTCTTAACATCTACATTCTGTAGAAGAAACAAAAACCTTGTTGCCTATACATCATTATATGCTTTAATGCACAATGCAAGAATGACATGTCCGTGTTCTGTATATGCTCATTATTTTCTGAGAGGGTTATGTATGTGTTCATGTTTTTTATTTTTATTCTTTCGAGAAGTAAAATGACAGCTAAGTAATTTCGTTAAATATCCTCACCATTTTATGAGAGTATGTCTTACTATTTTCTTTCACAGCATAAATGACATCATGTCTGATATTGAACCATAAAAAACAAGAAAATATAGATCCAAAACATTATAATACAAAAAAAAAAACAGAGGAAACCATTTGATAATAAAATGCTAGAGTAGGCTCCATAATGTGATGAAACATCTACCTAAATTCTTTTCCTTTGAAGATTTGCAGTCTTAGTATAAGTGGGACTATTTAAAAAAAAGGTTATTCAAACAAATCAAAATACTTCAAATTTGTAGTCATATTTTGCTTGTCTGATGTTAATTAGTTTTCCATTTTAATCTTGTAAGCTTTTATGTGATTATTTCATAATTTAGTCTATTCTTACATTTGTGCTTTTACATGTTCTCAGGTTTTGTGTGGTTTATTGTCACACTTAAGAAGAAGACGTATAAGTATCAATTTAGCCAATATGCATGGACACACATGATCCTTCTGATGGTCTTTGCACAGTCCTCTTTCACTGTGGCAAACATATTTGAAGGGATATTTTGGCAAGTATTCATATCAATATCTTATACTCTAGAAATACACCAAAATTGGCCACTTTTCAAGCTTATTTGTCCTGTGCTTATAACTTCTAGCATCTGCTGCTTTCTTTGTCTACGCGTGTCATTTGTTTTTGTGCGATTAATATGTTGTACTAAATTACTAAAATATCTATATTGATATATGTAATCCACAACTACTATTTCTGCTTTAAGCACTTCTTTTACAGAGATGCTTTGGACTTTGTAATCAATCTCACTCTTTCCTTGATAAAGCATTGGCTTGAAACATTTGTTTATTTGTTGTCCCTATAGATCAAGCCTACCATGACCGACAATGTTTCTTCTCATAATTTTCTTTTGAGAACTTCTTGGAGAACCTGTTGAAATGAAGTAAGTTTCTTGCAGGTTTCTCTTACCTGCTTCACTTATTGTCATTAATGACATTGCTGCATACGTTGTTGGATTCTTTTTTGGGAAAACACCATTGATCAAACTGTCACCAAAAAAGACATGGGAAGGTTTCATCGGCGCATCTGTCACTACAATATTATCTGCTTTTGTGGTGAGTATTGTAAGACATTGTTAGCTTACATTATAATATTATAATTATGTGTTGTTCTTTCATAAAGCTGACGGTTTGTTGATGTTGTGGTAAAAGTTCTCTTTGTGCTATGGGATCTGTGGTAGTTGGCATGGCTCGGCTGGCCCAGCACATGTTAAAATTTGGTAGTGGTCTGTTATTTGCGATTGTTCCTTTCTAACTTCTGGGAACTGACATGGTGGGAAATGGCACAGACAAAAGTCAATTACTTTTTTTTTTCATTTGAGATGGTACAAGTACAAAATGAAATTCAAGTGATGCTAGTTTAGGGATGGGAGAAAAAAATAATAGATAAGAGAGAAGATGGGTAAACTAAGAGATGGTTCGTGGATGCACATCACTGGGGGCAGTAATTTATTTCTGTTTCAACTTTCAACCTAAACTCTTATCACATTTATCTATTTGCCATGAGGTCAAGATTTTTGCCAAGAACCTAATATAGATGATATTATGATAAGATTTTTTTTTCTGAGAGAGAAAAGTATCGCTGCCAGTTTTTATAGCCATCTATTATCATTCATGTGTGTTTATTTGCATGTATTCCTTCCGGTAAATAACATTAAGAGTATATGTCTAGTCCATTGATTCTCTCCACGCATGATACAATCATTTATTTCTCTCTAGTCTTTACTATGTTTTCTACTTCACATTGATTTCCTTTAAAGATACAGTGATTTCTTTGTGACCATATAGCCCGTAGCACTGCAAATGGTTCTGCCCTTTGAATACATTTCAGATGACAAGATTTTGCATACTTTCTTAGGATAACATTCCACTAACGGTGTAGCATGTTTGAGTTTTGTCGCAATACATCTTAAACTGAAATGTTTGTCTCTGATCTTTTCTGGAATAACTCCTGATGATTGACTTTGCATTTTCTCCTTACCTCTATGACTGACTACACTAGTCAACTTAGGAACATGTAGTACATTTGTTTTGTTATTAGTTTTTGAGGAATTGTCTTGATACTATTATCTGTCAACTAGAACAGTCAAAACTGAACTTCTGTCAGATAATTGCCCAAAATAACTTCGGCAAGATAATGTCATCGAAAAACTTTTGAAGTCATTATCATATTCTTTCCTCTTGAAAACTTCGTTGATAGTTCAATGACGTCAATCTTCTTTTCAGTTAGCAAATTTCTTGGGCCGTTTCCGATGGCTAACTTGTCCAAGAAAGGTAACTCCTTTCAACATAATTCTCTCGTCCAAGCAGGTGCTGTTGAACTATATATTCTACATTTCTTTTCTAATACGATATACTTGAAGGACTTATCAACTGGATGGCTCCATTGCGATCCTGGTCCTATGTTTAAACCTGTATACTACTCGATAACAGGACGGGTACCGCAATGGGTATGACCGAGTTACTTTGAATTTATTTCTTTTTTCTTTACGTAAGTCAATTCAACCAAGTTTTAAGATTGCATTATTGGATATTCTGAAGTATTGTGAATATGTGTTTCTTTCATATGTCATTGTAAATGTCTTTTCTATCTTGATGCATTCTTATACTGTTATAGCACCTGTATGTTGTTGTGCTTAATGATTTCATATGTTTCTTTTTTCCTTCAGATACTTTTGAACAAATAATTTTTCTGTAAACTCTGGTATTTTGAAGCCAATTAGCCTAAAAAATCTAGCTCAGAGGTTGGTTTACCTCTCAACAAATGTACTTCTCTGGATTCTTTAATTGTCATAAAAGTGACATTAACAGCTAGAATTATTTTCACGTGTAAAAATTGGTGTTGCCCTTTTGCTCAGTCTTATTTGATGAGATCGGTAGTTTAGGAGTTAAGTCATGTAGTGTGAAAAGAAGACATTCCTTGTCCTAGCTTTTAGCATAGGTACCTCTTGAGTATGTCATTCATATCTTTGTAGAGCATCATTAGATTAGAACAATCCTCATCTAAATGGATGTTGATTTGCAAGCTTCAATAATGTCTCTGTACTCTTTTATCTTTGTTATCATGTGCTTGTTCTTATTTAGAATTTAAATGAATTTGGTGAAACTTTTTTTCCTTTTTGCGTCCAATGTATATCCCAGCTGATTTGTCATTCCTACAGTTTCCTTGGGAAGAAGTACCAATTTCACCTGTGCAAAAGCATGCATTAGCTTTTGGTCTGTTTGCGTCAATAATAGCACCATTTGGAGGGTTTTTTGCTAGTGGCTTCAAGAGGGCTTTTAAGTTTAAGGTGCTCTAAATTATTTTTTTTAATTATTTTTTTATTGTAAGCCTTGATAAGAATATATTACATAATTATTTACACTAATCTGAAAATTTCAGGACTTTGGTGATAGCATTCCAGGACATGGTGGAATCACAGATAGAATGGATTGCCAAGTAAGTCTCTATAAACATAAATTTTTTGGAGTTGGATTGTTGGTGTTACCCTATGTTTTATATGTTTTGTTCCACCAGTTGATATTCCAAATAATAAATACTTTGATTACTGTGTTAATTCAGTATCACCTGAACATGGTCATTGTTCCACTATTATCCATCTATTTTTGTTTCTATATGAAGTGATTCCTTCTATGCACGTGCAAATTTTCTTTTATATATTGGGTTTTGATTATAAGTCAAGACATCGATTTTAACAACTGCTTAATGATTTTCTGCATTTTGTTTACAGATGGTCATGGCTGTTTTTGCATATATATACCATCAATCGTTTGTGTTGCCTCAAAATTTCTCTGTAGAAATGATTCTGGACCAGGTAAGTAATATGTTTTATTAACGTATTAACTTGTTTGGTTCTTGATTACTTATTGAACACTTTTTGGCTTGTTTCACAGGTATTGAGGAATCTTTCTTTCGACGAGCAACAGGCTTTATATGAGCAACTTGGAAACATATTTCAGGCGAGGCAATTGTCACAATACTAACCAACTTCTGACTTGTCTAATCGATGTATGCAATTCTTGATGTTGGGTGCTTGATTCATGTTGTGCTTCAAATACCATATAGCACTTTATCGACATCTTTAGTTTTTTTTTTCTTTCTGGAAGCCATGTATATTCTTCAAAGTCATTTCTCATTCCTCCTCAACTACTAATCCCTTGATTCAACAGCTGAGGATTGTATATTTGCATGTTGGACTTCTTTGTTCATGGTAATGTTTTTTCAGCGATTGGCTGGTAGATGCCAGCAAAGCCATTGGGTTTGATATTCTTTTAACCTAAATCTGATAAAGCTGATGCCCGTGTATTATGATTTTCTTTTGATAAAAGCTTCGTCCTGACGGCAACTGTCATGGTTGGAAATATTTTGTTAATAAAAGCTCTGTCCATATTTTAACTTAAATTAGATGAACTAATTAATTATCTTAAATTTTTGAGCTGATTTTCTTTTAATTATCTAATAAATTATGTTTATTATTTTAACATCGAGAAAACGACTCGACAATCACTTAATTCAATATTTTCCGTTGACATCAAAATTCTATTCTTTCAAGATCGAAAAAGAGATTTTAGAATGATCGCGAGAATCCTATGAGCTAAATGTGAATTTTTTCTTGTAATAAACCGTATCCGTACTTCGGTTCTCTCTACACAATTTTCTATCCCTCCATAAAATGCCTCGCACATGGTTAAGGACAGGAATTCGCGTGATTAAACTCCGAAGAAAATTGTCCTTCTAACATATTAGATTCAAGCTTACGTATAGACATAAGTACTACTAACGTTAGTTTTATTTTCCTCCCATCAACTATATTTTCACTTTACCTCTAATCGATTTAATATTACTCACTTACCTCATCAACTTTCAAAACACGTACTTTATCCCAAATGCATAATATTTATTTATTTATTTTTATTGTGTATTTACTTTTTTACCCTTATTTAATTTTAACTTTTAAATTTAAAAATATATGAAATCACACTTCATCTTATCTTCTTCACTGAATATTTATTTATTTAAAGTTTATTAAATTAAATAAGGTTAAAAAGGGGATGAGTGGATAATAAGTAGTTAAGACGAGAAAGATAGAATACTACTTCAACTTCCCTTTCTTTAATGGAGTGAAAAATTCTCGCCAATAATTTAAAAACCTCCTTCATTGGCTTATTGAGACAGCTTTTGGAGATCACTCTTTGTTGATAGAGTTAATATAACGCTCCCAAAGTTACACCTTATCACGTGGTAAAATCATAATTCTAAGGACGCTATCGTCTTACACCAGTGACTTTTTTTTACCAATCCACTGGTCAACACTTTATACATGTCAATGCGGAAGTCATTACTTGACCTGTAATCAGGATCTATGCCACGTGCAAGTCATCCATCACGAACATCATCATGTTATCGTTGCGCAATCATCATCTATTTATACTTATTTGCCTACAAGATCAAAATGCAAGAAAGACAATCCTCCCATGAGCTATGAAGTCTAATATGTAAAGGATAATAATTCAGTAGGATAAAACATATATGAAAAAATAAGTAAATAAACATGTTCTATCATACAATCATCATTATAAATATTAACTTTACTTTATTTTTTCTTTTACTTTGCTTTACCTCTTTCTTTGATTGACATCAGTTCATCAGTATCAATCTTTCATCTTTCATTTCAGTAACAGTGAAAAGAACATCAGTTACAACTAACTCTCATGGTGTACAGTATATGAGTATGTTCATATCCAGTTCATTATTCTTCTTTTCATTAATCTTGGTAGTATCTTTTAGTTCAATCAGTAATGAGCAATTAACATTACATGAAGATTCTAGCGATCCATCGTCATAATGGCTAGCTAGGTCATGGGGTCAACTCTAGACCCATTAGTCAGTCTTCAATAACAGTAGTCCCAAAGGACTCAATAATAGTTGATCCAGAAGAAGTCAACAATACTTCATGAAGAATTGATTGTTGTTTCTTAAGGAACTATTTAACAGTAATAGTAACAGTAGGGATAAATCCCTCAGTCCGTCGGGCCTTCCTCTTCATGTTGCAAGTTCAAACACAATCAAAAGTATCTTTTACTCTTCATTACCTATTATGCTAAGTTCACGTTATAGTATATAAACCCTACCTCAATCAAGTTCAATCAATCAACCATTACATCAATCATCCTGGGACACGACTCGCGTCAGGTGTGACACGCCCCTGTTGTGTACGAGGTCAACCATGTTTAAGATCAGGGAACAAGGATCGTGTTAGGGAACACATATTGTTTTGGTCTGCCGTTTCTTCAAGGTCAATTGCTTAAGTCTGCGCACACGCTGGAGAAGGGCGCGGCCATTTTGATGCAGTGTTGGGTTCCGAGAACATGGCTCGTGTCCGCGCGTCGTTTCGTTCAGGGAACATGATCTTGCTCAGAACGACGTGTGTCCGAGATGACACGGTCGACCTCTAGAGGACACGGACCGTGTTCATACGAACACGGTCCATTTTCAACGTGTCTCGCGTCGGTACCGATTGACGTGGTCCGTGTGTCATGGAGAACACGGTCGGTGTCTAGTTTTCAGTTATGCATTAACTCATTATTTCCTCTTGATCATTCTTTTACTATATCATACCTATATGAAAATTTCTAAAATTGATCCTCCTACTTACATATCTGAATTTTCTGACGATCTGCTCGTGAAGAATGAGACTCAAACTTGGATGAGCAAAATCGATGCGGTCCGTGTCCTCCTCGGACACTGTCCATTTCCTTAGGTCTTCACGGTGCTTCAATGCCTGGTTGAAACGCGACCTATGTCCCTTCGTCAATGTGGTCTACTTTCTTCTTTTTTGTGCAACACGGCCCACGTCCCCTGTGGACACGGTCCGTGTTGGTCCTCCATGAACCACGATGCCGAGAGAGAGAAAGAGAGAGGGAGAGAGAGAGGAACGATTGGATCCTATTTATAGGGAAGATAATTCACTTGTAGATGGAGTTTGAATACAATTAGGACTCTCAAGAATANGCCGAGAGAGAGAAAGAGAGAGGGAGAGAGAGAGGAACGATTGGATCCTATTTATAGGGAAGATAATTCACTTGTAGATGGAGTTTGAATACAATTAGGACTCTCAAGAATAACTTTGTATTTAATTATAATTCCATAAGATAAATCTTCCATATATTTAGGAGTCCTTGAAAAATAATTACCATAAGATTAGAAATATTTAATTGATAATAAAATATAATAATTTAACTTCAATTCGAACTTTTTTCTAATCTTAACAAATTATATCTTTCTTTATCTTATCATATCTTCCATTTATTTATTTTAAAAATCTGAGGTGTTACAGTTAATAAATAATAATTTTCTCTGGAAATTATCAGGGTGGACTTTGAGTTGGTCCTCGGCTGCCGCTTAAAACAATCCATGACAAAAAAGAAATTCAAATGCACCAGTCAAGTATTTTGGGAGGCAAACTCAAGAATCTATTAAAGATTATAAATATCTAATTACCGACGAAAAAATATAACTCAAAATTTGAATTAGGAATTGATAGTTCTCCATATCCTTCAACTTTTGACTCAAATTATGAAGCAGTCAAATTTGGTTTTGAATTTCAATACTTTGGTTCCAGATCTAAAATCGCACCTGCTAAACTCCTAAATATAAATTAGGGGTTCATCCCCCAAAAAATGAAGAGACATTAACTCAGTGGGTATGTTCATGTACTGCAAATTTTTTTTCGAAAAATTCAACTCAATATTTAATAATTAATTGAACTTGATAATTAGGACGTTTAAAGAATTTCCTCCCTTTCAGATTTATTTCTCAATATTCTTCTTACTAGATTAATGTTCAACCCGTTACAAGTTGAAACCATTTTAGTTTAGTTATGGCAATTGGAATATTTTTTTTTTTCGATTAGTGTTCATGAATATTACTTTTGGCTATCCCGACTAACACTCATGGATACGAAGGGTGAACAAGCGAAAATAAATTATTTATCCCATATGAATCAATAACATTGATAAAGTACTGCCCGCCTTTTCTCCTTATAAAAAAACTATTTTTCCTGCTTTAATTATATGAATTGTATTTGATATAAAAAATATTAATCAATAACGTTAGGATTTACCTTCTAACTTTTTTGTTATATATTGATTAAGCAGTGTTGCGAACGAGTTGGAGCTCCATGAGTATGTTTAGGATCAAGACGATACATAGCTAAAGGCAAAAATAAATAGGGTTTAATGTAGTGTGAGCATATTTCGAATTGATATTATTAACAATTTTAAATAAATCGTACTGTTGATCTTAAGCGAAAATTATTAGTAAGTTTGGTTCACAATAATCATGCACCCAAATTATAATGATGGCGCAACCGACGAACAAACCAAAGCAAGCATGAACCAAGACAGAAAAGAGAACTACACATACATGCACTGCCCTCGATCGATCAAATATAATTGATTCCAACAAATTTATTTAACTTCAATGTTGAGCACGAGTACAGCATGCATGCATGTATCTCTTACATATATGTTCTAGCTAGTTGCATGCCCCTCCGTCTCGGCCTACGCCCTTCCACCTGCAGGGGGTACAACATAACCTGCACACAAGGAAATAAATATATATATAATAATAATAATAATAATAATAATAATAATAATAATAATAATAATAATAATAATAATAATAATAATAATAATAATAATAAAAGGTGTGTGGCCATTAGAGCGTGGGGTTACACGTACTTCCGCACTTGGTTCCGGTGGGCACCTTCTTGCCGCAGCAACGGGCGACGTAGACGAGCTTCTCCATGCTCAAGTACTGCTCGGCGCCCGGCGGGAGGCTGTTGCAGACGCACCCTATTTCGAACTTGTGCACCTCGCCGCAGCACGCCTTGGAGGGCTCCACCTTCGGCCCCTCCTTCGCCACGTACCGATAGCACTGCAATACCATCTCCGTGGCGTCCTGCCCGCAGGCATCCATAGGCACCACAGTAGATGAGCCGTCGAACAGGGCGGCCGCGGCGGCGGCTGCTGCCATGGCCATGGCCATAGCCATGACCAGGAGCAGCAACCTCGAAACCTTGTTCATCTCTGCCGGCACCATCGACATATATATATTATATATGATCTTGTAAGTGCTCGCACTTCGTTTGATCAGTGGCCGGGTGGTTGGAACCGTGATGTGGGGTATCAAATTTATAGTTTTTTTTTTACATTGGATAGAGGCCAAAACTGCACCGTAACGTTAAAAGTTTCACGTTGATAGTGCAGTAAGTAGGCTTTCACGGTTGACATGCCACGCGCGACGGCTAACTGTGCATGCATGTATGACAAGTTCTGGCGCAGCGCTGGCTCTTACGTTACCTGCAGCCTGATGCATGCACTAATGTGATATTGGCTGCATAAATTCATAATGACCAACAATTAAAGCAATAATCAACAATTCTAAGATTAGTCAAATTTAATTAAGTTTTATAGTCACAAATTTAATTAAAATTTATATTTTTCACTCTTATTTTATCATTATAATAATCAAATGCTAATAATCCTTTCTATTTCGTTTTAACGTTCATCAAGAAAATAATTTTAATGGAGCTTTTTTGGATAAGAAAGTTTAAATTAAAATAACTTTGAAGATTGTAGTGAAATATTGCCTCATCAACAATTGAATTTTAAAGTGCATGTAATTTGTTATTTGAACCAGTCACTTATTAACTATTTGTTAAATTTAATATTACTGTAATTAAAAAAATTATAATGATTTAAGTAAGGCTTCGTTTGGGAACTAACTAATGGAGGGGGAGGGGTGCTATGAGATGGTAGAGTATAGGATGGGGTGGTGGAGTATGGTGAAGTGTGGTGGATTATTATTAATTTCATGTTTGGATAAAATTTTATGATGGTGCATGAATTAAACTAAATCATGACATGTTTGAATGATTTAAATAAAAGTTATTTATATCCTTTATTATATATTACTATTTATGACCCTTAATAAATATAATATTATTATATATTTATTTAATTTATTATAATATTTATATATTTATCATTATTTATATCTCTTTACATGTCTTTTTCTCTTATCTTTAGTATTGTTTTCCTCTCAATGTATTTTGTTTTTTACACAATTTTATTATCTTTTTTATTTTTTTGGAATAATATAAAAAAGATTTAAGATGATAGATAAATATAAAACAAGTGAAAAAAAATTAATATTATCATTACATAAATAAAAAACATTGTTCAAGTGACAATACTTTAAGATGCTAAAGTAAAAAAGATCATAAAAATAATTATTTATCTCAAAATCAATAAAAAATAATTAATTTAAAAAATATATTATGATGACATTCAATATATTTAAAATATTATGATAAAAAATTAGTCCGAGGAAAAAATAAATGTGAATGAATACAAGTTAAACAAATGTAAGTATTAAATAATTATAAAATAAGATAAAAAAGGTTAAACCAACAAATGAACTCAAGTCAAATATTTTTCTATCATAAATCAAAATAATATAAGGAAACATATTATTTTAAATAAACTATGATATAATTGTCGAAAGTTATTTAAAGGGATAGTTTTGCTTAAAAAGTTTTATTCCCTCGTTCCACCAATTTGGTGGAGGGTAGTGCACGTTAGATATGACTTTCGTAATTTTTTTAGTCAAACATGATTTAGCTAACATCATCGACCCATCTTCCACCTATTTTTTCTTAATATTTCAATCCAAACAAGGTCTAAGAGTTCATCGGAGAGGTGTAATGTACGTTAGATATATGCTGCCCTACATTTTGAGCTCAATGGGGGTTAGTGTTGTCCTATGTTTTGAATCATAAAATTTCAAATTATAATCTAAATTAAATTAATCAAAAACAATAGTCGAATTTTCATGAGTTAAATAAAATTTAATATGGATCATCAACAATTTGAAATAATTTGATTAACATAATTAGTTACTCTCATCCTAGTTAATCACGGTAACGTGCGTCCCATCAAGGGCGGATCTAGGACTGTTGATTTAACAGTACAAAATATAAATTATATTTCTTAATATTATTAATAGATCTAGATTAGATAAATTTTAAAATATTAAATAGAGTATGTGTTTCCAAACACGAAGGAATGTACAAGAATCAGGCATAAGAGATAAAATCAAGATACTGAAAAATAACTATTATTTAACTAAAAAAAGGGAATTTATTTTGTGGGAGATGGAATCAAACCTTTTTTTTCTCAAACTAGAAGTCTAGTACAAGCGAGAGCGAAGTCAAAATTATTTTGAGTGGATTCACTATTAAATAGATAAAATAAAAAAAAATATTTTTAAATAAATTAAATGAGTATAAAAGATAAAAAATATTATTATCAGTGATTACAGAAAAAATAAATATCTAGACATAATTATTAAATCACATAATACATGATAATTATATAAATGCATTAGATAAAATTTGATTAAACCATTAATTAAAATAAATATAGGAAAATAAAAATGTATTGAAATATAAAATAAATTATGTCAACAATGATTTCATAATAACTAAAATAATATAAAACTTTTGTTAAAGTAATAACTAAAATAATTAAAACAAAAATATAAATAAAGTAATAAAAATTATTACATGATTGAAAGATATTGATAAATGAAGAATTTAAGAGAGAAGATAGCAAAAAATGTAAAATTATCAATAACAGAAAATAATTAAGCACAAGATATTATATATAATTTTTATAAATTGATATAACATATTATGAAAGAAATTTTAAATAAGAAAAAAAGTAATACATGCTCATATTATATATGGATAATGTAATAATATCAAAACCATAAACAAAGTACAAAAGATTTTTAAAAATTAACATAATATATTAAGACAGAAAATTAGTGTAAGAAAAATAAAACTTATTATATGTTCTAAGAAAAAAAAAATTGGTCACATGCTCCAAAACTGGGCCATCGGGATAAAAGAAAAAAAAATAAAAATACAACTAAACTATGTGAGACCATGGATTCTGCCCTGGAAGGCACAGGCCACTAAAGGCAGCCCAACCGCTAGGCTGTTTAACCGAATTTGAATATTACAAAGACAATTTATATATAGGTTACAAAAAATTCAGTGCCTGTGCACAGTGCACTTGCAGGGCACCGGCAGGCACTTGCCGCCGCCTCTGTACAGGAGATCAAAAGATTGTTGGCAAAATTATACGAACACATCTACTGTAAAAGTAATCAATATGCTGAACAGTCGGTGAGTAGAGTCGTCCATTCACGGGTAGGGTCGATCTCAATCTATTCTCAAATTCGATCAAACTTAGAATCAAATCTAATTTGGACTATTAGATCATATCGAGTTTGAAAAATTAAAATTCATAATCGACTTTTTAATAATTAAATTAGTTTAAATTTAATTCGATTAATAATTCAAACTGATTTATTTGAGATTGAATCGATTTTAAAATGGATAGATTCATCAAATGAATCCAACCCTCTAAACACATCTACTCGTCCATTTAGAACCGATTGAAACACCTCTAAAGGGAATTTCATCTCTCAGTGGGTGATCTTTTGGAGCCTCCATCAATTATAGGGCTCTGCCCTTCAATTTAACTTCTTAATTTTTTTTGTTTTTTTCCCGTAGAAAATATAGTTAATACATAATTAAACTAATTAGCAAATTAATTGAGGTCCATTTTGCGTGTGAATCCTCCCCTGTAGTGTATTTCCTACGAAGGTAGCTAGGTTGTGAAAGAAATCTCCTTCTCTATCTGGTATATATGAATAATCTCCGAATCTTCTTTTTCTTGTTTGGATTAATCTCCTAGTCTTTTAATTTTGTTCTCTTTTTTTTCTTTTTAATTTCAACCTGATTTCATTTCCTGCAACCATTGGATCAAATCCCCATATCAGAATTACGTATAATTTATATTATTTGATAAAAAAACAATATTATCTTTTCCATTTGAGAAGAAAAAACATACAAGCAAACAACCTAAAATGTCGCTACATATGGTGCAATGGCATCTTTGAAGTACATTTGTGCATCATTATTTTAAAACAAAAAACAAAAACTAAAGGATGATACTTTCGATAATAAACGTAATATCTAATTATTTTATTTTACGTGGTGATTTTGACTCACTTTTGTTAAAATTGTAACAGCATGAATTTACGGGTTGACAAATACTCTTGGCTTGTTACAATTGGAAATTTAGAAGAAAAAATGGCATTATATTTAGTTATTAAAATAATCAATATTAATCAACTCAGTGACCCATAAAGCAAATCATGTCATTTTTCTTTCACTATTCTTTATATCTTTTTCTTTATTTAAAATCATTAAAAGTATGGAATGATCATAAATATTTGAGAGCATTAAATTTATGTCAACATTCTGGTCATATTTTTCCAATTGCATTAAATTTTTAATTGTACAGGTATAACGAATAATAAAATAAATGGTTGAATATGAATTTCATGAGTATTATCTTATGTATCAGAACAAGTCGATATTTTAAATTGGAAAAAAAATTACTCAGTCGGTCCATGCCATTAGCAACCTATGTTAGGACAATATAAGAGCCAACAATTAGAACATTGGGACGCATTAATACATGCAACTGGAGTAACCAAATAACTCATTGTTTTTAGGGAATCAAATTAGCCCTGCAGAGGCTTCAATCATTTTTGTTCTTATTCAAGGACAGAGGTCGAATGTAAATGAGAAGACATGGGCAAATATGTGGAGACAAATGTATATTTTTTGCAACAAGAGATCAATCACAGTTGTCATAAACGTTAAGAGGCAGAATAAAAATTTTACATGAAAGCCAATGAGATTGTAATCCTTCTTCGCTGCAGCATTGCACGACCACATTTGTGTAAACATCCTATTAAGCATTTAATATCAACTCCTTGATTTCAAACAGAAGATGCTTAGGAATAAAAGAAAGTTCATAACTGAACTTCTATCGATGGCATTGCCGACGAACTATGAAATGCTCCAATTATTTTGATTAAAATTGATGTGGCATAATTAAGCGCCAAAGTTCAAAGAAGCGTCTGGGGGAAGTGAATAAACTCCAGCTTGGTGGACATTACAGCACGAGTCAAGAAAACTCACTGACCAATGTACAAGAAGCTCATGATTGGAGATAGGGAACACCAGTAAATCCTCCTGCCTCAAAAGAGTTCACTGAAGATAAGGACATTGTTGAAATAACTCATAAGTATTCGTGATCTGCAAACACAAAAGGAAAACATTATAGTCATATGGTGTATTAGGCTACGCCAGCTAATCATTTTGGTCTCCTAGGATATCATTTTCATAGAACAGTACATATAATTACTCTATTTGAGCCAGTAGCCGGTATCTTTACATAACCTAATGGAACCACTATGGAATGTGCCAAGTGCTGTAAAATTTCAGCAAAAGCACAAACTAGAGAGCTAGTTTCTTACAAAAGAGTGCGTAATCACGAATAAAAGTTTCTTGTATATAAGCCGGAAAATCTTATATTTGTTAGCTAGTACCTGTAATCATTTCCCAAGTTGTTATACGAAAGGGGCTAACCACCTCATCTCTGATCCATTTCCATTTGACAAGTAGTAGATCTTTTTCCATCTCTCATCAGAAAAGGTCTCACGACGTATAAGCTTTTGCCTGAAAAGGATAAAATATCATTAGTGCTATATAAATTGATAACCAATTTTTTAGCGGCTGAGAATTTTCACAACAAATCCCCCACCCCCCCGGGATGCGGAGTGTATTGGGCTGGCTCCTCTTCCAATAGTGGTCCTTTCAGAGTTCAAACTCGAGGCCTCTTATGCCGGGATCCAACCCACTTACCAACTGAACCGACAGCTATTGATATTACCATAAGATTACTAGTTTTAGAAGGTAAAGGAAAACTACAAAGACTTGTCACATAAATTGTGTATTTTCTGCAAGGACCCAGTTGAAGACATAGATCATTTTTTTTTTTGGCTGCTCAATTGCAAGAAGGGTATGACAAGAGTAGGAATGTTGTTGGATAGATACTCAACCAGCAAGAGACTTTTGGCATGCTTAAGGTCAGCATCCAAATCTATGCATCTAGATTATGCATAGATTTGACAGAAAAATCATTATCCCTTGAAGTTATAAATTCCAAAGATCCTCGCATGAATTTGACAGAAAAATATATTGAGCAATAAAAAAGTCAATAAATATTTAGTTAATTTCTTAGAGAAGATTAGTTATAGATTGTGGCATAAAGTGCTCCTCTCTTTTTAATCATACATCAAACATATTCAGTGTCGTATAGTGAAAAGTTAAGCCTGAGTCATGCACTTGAGTTACTCCTAGTTGCTGTGGAAAACCGAATAAGATGACTGAATAATCTGGCAGGGTTCGACTATGATGATTTCATATGTAGACATATCGGAAAAGATGAACGCCAATGATCGTCGACCAAGGACTTTCCCTAGCCGGCGACACAACCACCTATCTTTGGGAGCCTCCCTCCCAAAGGTGCCACCAAAGGAAGATGAGCATTCAGGGGATTGGCAACTGGTGCGACACCGACGTTCTGGGCAGCATCGAAACCAAACAAAGAGGAAGCAAATGCAATGCTATAGATGTCGGAATTGGGGTCATCTTCAAAAAGACTGTCGGGACCCAATCAAATGCCTAGAGTGCGGTGGCCTAGGACATATCCGATCACGATGTCCTACTGGCAGGCGAAGAAGGCTCAAAGAAGATCAGGAAAAAGTAGGAAGTGAGAGAAAAAAGAGCATCAGGGCGTGAGGATTACACAAAA
>LTAE01006054.1:13242-24455 GCA_001647135.1 Pontederia paniculata | reverse complement strand
ATGTATATATATATATATATAAGAAAAAAGAATCGTGTGAATGTGTGATGCACTTATAGGGCGTTAACAAGTGAACATTGATTAGGTTATTTTATACAAAAAGTATCGTTACTTTATAATGTGCTATAGTAAAAGTATGCTACACACTTCTTATCCCTATATATATAGGAGTGTTTGGTTGGTCATTTAACTGATAATATATAGTTAATGTGGTCATCATATGTATGCTTATTGGTGAAGGCATGACAATGAAACACTTCTTTCCGAGTCAACTAAGAAGGAAGACCTTGCCGATTAAGAGATGTCATCTAAGGCCTCGCCCCCTGTCTATGTGAATTGAACAAATTGGCAAGCGGTTTTCATCTATTTGTGATGGTCATTTTAAGCAAAGTCTAAAGGGCAAAATCGTTGCCGATTTGAAGCTTATGGGGTCAAATCAATACGTTCCAATAAGAAATATTTGAATATCAATCTTAACACTCTTCTATTTAAAAGTCTGTTAAAGCGAGATGAGAAACTGAACCTTGTGGTCCAGTTAGTCCTACAAATGCTTTTGGATGGGTGAGATCTTGTAGCACTTATCAATGAGGATAAGGACAATTTTTGGGACCATATAAGCCGGACAATATATGCAAAGAATAAGAACATTTGTCTCATTAACTTGGGAATTCCTGTGAATTAACCAAGTACAGCCAGCACTTCCCATAACCACCATGATATATCAAAAGTGATAGGCATGCATATGTTTAAAGTGTGTTGTTTATTAGAGGAAGGATTATCTTCCTTTTTGCAGGGAACTCTCAATTATTTATGAGGTTATTGAATCAAATTCCTAAAGATGTTGCAGCTTGGAAATTTTGAACTTAGTTGTATTAAAAAGTCCACAATGGTGGTGTTGTTTAAGACAGCTAGAAGACCTTGCCGACTAATTCTTTCTTGTCAACAAGTTCATTCGTTTTACTTTCAGAAAGTACCTTAATTAAGACCAAATCTTGATAGAGCAGATAGAGCGGTTGAATTAAGATTATGATTTTCAACCAAGCTCGAATTTCAGTTCTGCAGTAATTTCATTCTGTAGTTTGTTCCTGGCCGGAGTAGAATTAAATGTCGTTTATTCAGAAAGCTCATGCATATTTCTGAAGAAAACTTGTGATGTTGGTAATGGCTGATCAAGTCATTGGCGCCTATAGAAAAAATACAATAACTAAGCCATGCGTTGAAATCTCGAATGAATTTATAGCAAGGTGACTGATGGATCAAAGATGTCAAACGACAATAATGTTCTATATATCCTTGAAAGTTATGGCCAAGAAGACCAAGTCACATATAAGGAATCTTTTTTGCTACATAACGAACACTTCAATGCATAATGAAGACGCTAGGATTTTATTGAAAGAAGTACTCAAACGACAACAATGAAGCTTAAACAAGTTCCAACTTGATAGAAACCTACTAAAGATTATTACCACAACAGAACAATTGCAAGGGGAGAACATTTTCTATTTTCCCATTGTTCACAGTTTTGATATGGTTTGAAGCCTGTCGCTCTCTGTCAAGACATGATTCCGAGTTATTTCCTTGAGGGAGGTGCAACCACCCAGTGCCATGGTCAGCTCAAGCTCGTCTCGGAGCATTTGAAGCATCTTTCTTACCCCAGCCTCTCCATCTACAGCTAACGAGAAGAGTACTGGCCTTCCAATCTGCAGTGCATGAACACTTAGTTAAGCCAAATCATCATGGCCCTTGGTGCAGAAGAGAAAAGTTTCAGGAAAAAAATGAAAAGTTTGTTTGAGAGGAAATATTATGGTAGAAACACAATTGATGATGACTGATGGCTTACGAAAACACCAGAAGCTCCTAGTGCTAATGCCTTGAACACATCTGTTCCACGACGAATACCGCCATCCAGGAAAACAGGAACTCTGCCCTGTGCTGCTTTAACAACCTTTTTTAGGAGAAAACAGTTGATCAGCTTAGACTTTGGGGTAAATTTTCTGATACCTTAATCGAAGTATAGGATTAGCACTTTGATTTGATATGTTGCTGATTTATTATAGTGTCACTTCTGATCAATAAGTCCTTGATTTAGATAGGTGAATACATCCAAAATGTTCAATCTAATAATTATGATTCCTCATATATACCTCTTCCAAACAAGTGATAGTTGCTGGAACATAATCAAGCTGACGAGCTCCATGATTGGATACAACTATACCAGCTGCCCCAGCTTGGATTGCCAGCTTAGCTGCATTTGGAAATTAGAGCGTGAAAAAGTATGTTCAATTTTGTGATCCCTATAATTTATATACAAGCATGCATGCCCGCAGAAGATAAGGGAAAAGAATTAAGTTTTTGGAACCAATTACTTACTGTCCTCTGCAGTCATTACTCCCTTCACTAGAATTGGCATTGGGGTAATTGTCTGCAACCACTTCACATCCTGTCCAAGATGAAACAAAATTTCTTTAATGGGTAAACGACATGGCAAAGCATTCTTCACAACTTTCTGATTGTTTAGTTATCTAAACAGATAGCATTATTTATGTATTATTTTTATCATTCTTTTAACAACTATGGAGATTTAGTAAGAAGTGTCACAAAATTTAGCAGAGAACTAAGTTATTATGGCAGAATTCTATAACTGAACAACAAAATGATAAATATACCTTCCAGGAGAGCGAGCGATCAACTTGGCTTGCCACATAAGAAGCTAACCCAGAATCTTCAGACTGTGCATAATCACTTTGTTAGCATAACACTGGAGAGAGAAATGTACAGTTTTCACGGTTATGTCAACAATTGTTTACCTTCTCCATCTTTCCAAGGTTTAACTCCTCAAAATTCTTAAGTGTCAGATGATGAGGCAAAGTGAATCTGCAAATTGGTAAAGCTAAATTCACATGAGCGAGCAATGTAAATGCAGTGTATGACAGTATTCAAACATGAACAAAGTTATCAAACATGTAATATGACAAAATTCTAGCTCACTTTTAACTTTTTTCCTAAATGAAGTAAACTGAAGACTGTGCCAATTTTCTCGCAGATCTTCTGCTTAAAAAGTTGGGATCAAGTGAAAGATCAATGCAAGTCCACAAATTTTATGCATATTGAGCTTTCTTATACAAAAATGAAGAAAACATACTGACCTATTCTTAATGTCAGCTTCCCTCCTCCCAAGTCTTGGAGTGTCTACTGTAAGGACAATAGCCTTAAAGCCTGCTCTTTCAGCTCTTCTAACTAGTTGTCTAACGATACTCCTATCCTTGTAAACCTATCCAGAAGAGCGAAGATGATTCAAGCTCATGATTACCTAAAAGTGTATAGTTTTTTTCTTCAGAGGAATTAAAAGGATTATATTACATATAGCTGGAAGAAACGAATTCCTGGCCCTGTTGAGGCAACCTCTTCAACGCTGGAAGTAGCCCATGATGACAATGTCTGCACAAAGAGAAATCACAAGGTGAAGCAGGAATGGAATCTGAAATTACTCTCTCCATCATTAGTAAAAAAAAGAGCATTATTTCTCATATAATAGGACAAATAATGTGCACTTTGTACCTAAAATTACTCTCTCCATCTCGTCAAATTGGTGAAGCAAGAATGGAATCATTAAGGTAATATATATAATTTCGTACAGAATTGTTCTGGATCATAAGGCCAAGAAAGGCTTCTAACATATGGAATTGCAAGAATACTATATGAGCACACAGAACATGACATCAACTTAGTGGAAGTATGAGATAGAGTGACAAACCATTATTGTGCCAGCTGCTGATGCTGCTCTCGATGTTGCATATTCCCCTGTAAAAGTGTTACAACATTCAGCTATTACTTTGCTTCCATGAAAAGATGACATGTAAAAAGTGGGTTAATTGTTCCTTTTTTACCCCAAAATGAAAGCTTTCGAACACATTCAGGATTGGACTATTATTCAAGAAAGAAATACATAATAAATATTTGTTTGGACTATTATTCAAGAAAGAACACATTCAGGATTGGACTATGAGCATGAACATACCAAAACCTCATAATCATATACAAATTAATGATCCAGGGCAAAGAGCAATTAGTTATGGATCAGACCTTCAGGGTGTGCCATCTTCTGCATAGCTGAGGGAGCTAACATGATTGGCATTGTGATCTTGTAACCCAGGACAGTGGTGGTCATGTCAATGTTGGACACATCAATCAGTATACGGGGCCGAAACCTGGCAAACAATGATTCAGGTCTATGAATCAGAACTAATTTGTTATTCAGAAGATACTTTGATTAGCTAGAAAGCACATTCTGCATTCTAAACTACATAATACCCCAAAGACACTGAAATGTTTCCGCATCTCATGGTTTGATTGTTGAGAACAAGCTGTGTACATAACTTACATTCAAGCTGCAATCAGTTAATCATGCACAAACATATCACAGTATAATAGCTTCCAAAAAATTCTTCTTCAGGGCTCTTGATCCTCTCTTTTACATTTATAACAAAAGAAAAAAATCTTCCAAAATAGTGAACTAAGAGGTAAAAAACTGGAATTGCTCTTGGAAAAGACCAAAATATATCATGAAATGAAATAAAGGCTCAAAATATATGCTTAAGGTGCCAAGTATTCTGTCCAGTATCTTTTATGAGGACTATCATAAATAGAAGCTGTAACACATAATCAGGCCAAATCTAAAGCAGCAAGCCCACCATGACAACATATGTCGTCTTTGAATGAATGATGGATCCTTTTCTTCAGCCTTGAAGCAAACTTAGAGTCACAAAAAAACTTCAAGATGCAACTTAAAACCGTGCACAAACATCAGAAACTTGTTATGTTGCAAATGGATACAGTAATCGGTCCTTCGAAGGGCTTATGAGTTTGCACCGAAATAAACATGGAAACCACATCTCTGTGATAAATAAACAACAACACCTACTGCAATGGATAAGAAAGATGGCAAGCCAAAAAGTGCTTACAGAACTCTGGAGAAGGCTTCTCTATTCTCCCTGAGCGTCCACTGGTCCTCGGCGCCGGAGGCATAATAATCATAAATCATCTTTGGCAATTTTTGCTTTGCAAGTTCCTCGTACTCGCAGACATTGGTTATCTCCAAACTCATGTTTCCAGTTCTTGATCTGCTAGAAAATTCAATCTAATGCTTAATCAATCTGCCACTAAAACTAGAAATATTGACGAATTTAACCATTTTTGCTTCAAGAAAAAAAAAACTCCTTATAAGAAAGCATACTTCAATTCAGTACCAGAGCAAAAGACAGAAATCTGGTCTTTCATATTCAGTATACACAAGAAAAGGATGCAAAATAAATCCATAAACTTTTCTCCAATATGAAAAAAAAAAGAGACATATGACCATAAGAACAAAAAGGGATCTCTCTCTGAAGAGAATTAAAACAAGCACAACAAGGCAAATATTGAAGCCAACATGATCTGTGACCAGAGATCGTATAATAATCTGAAAGAAGGCCCTGAAAAATCCAACAGTGACTCTAATTTGTGCAAGTATGAGCTAAAACAAAGGGAAATATATGAAGAAAGATCGTTCTTTTATCCTAACTGTTGTCTGGACAGATACATTCATGCATCACGGACAACATGAGATAAAATACCAAAACAAAATCTTCTTTCCCCTGTGCAGACACCAAACGGGGCACACAAAGGATTCAAGTACTTGCATGCTTTTGCAAACATATATATAATATGCAAGATTGGAAAACAAAGATGGAAGAGAACAAGATCAATGTCATGGTTTGCACCTTTGCGGATTCTGCACGAACTTGCTCCCTGACTTGGATGAGGAAATGAGAAGAGGGGTTATGAATGGTTTATATAGAGCTCGGGGGAGGTTTAGGTGCAACTCTCTCTCTCTCTCTCTCTCTCTCTCTCTCTCTCTCTCTCTCTCTCTGTCAAGTGTGCAAGTGCTCGTGAGGGGGCGCGAGTTCTAGGAAGATTCTTATCTTGTTTTATATATTTTTCAGTTACAAAGTTTTGTAATGATTTAGTTTACTTTTTACTGCTGCACACCTAAAAGAAATATTAAAGCTGACATATTTGTCTCTCTCTATATATACATATATTAACTTAATTCAATTTTTCTATTTTAATTTTAAAAAATAGTTTTTTTAATTAAAATATAATGAGTATGGTTATGCTGATGGACTCTGGAAATATTTCCATGGAATGAATGCATCTTTATATTTTCTTAATTTTATTTGTATTTCATCCATGAAATTGGTGCATCATATTTTTTATTTCAAGTTTAATATATGTGTGACGTTGGGTTGTGCGTAGGTCGCTCAATATGCAATAATTTCCTTCATGAACTTTCACAGTTATATCAATTCAATAAAATCGAATAATCGAGATGAACGCTTTCACATGAACACTGGTTAACATAAAAACATTAAATTCTATTTTTTTATTTTTTTTTGGTGATGTTCTCTGGCGACTAAAAATGAGTTTAACTGACAACTCAAAGGCTGCTGTGAGTGTGAGGACAGAGTCACGGCAACATGCTTGAATTTTGTGTGAGTTCATGCTGACACCATGAACTCTTTCTGGCAGCATGGAGAATAATATACAGGGTAGTTTGGCATGTACTAGAGTGGGTTACTTCTTTCCTTGACACAAAGAAATAAAAATCCCCCAAATGTTTTTCATGGCATACTAAGAAAATTATTTAAAATTCAAAATGTGAATTTCGTATATGTTTATGTGCTTATGCGTTTTTAATTATATTAAATTAACATAATTTATATATACACGATATATATAATATGAAATATATTAATGTACATGTACAAATTATAATTATACTGTGCATACACACACTCTAAATTCTTAACTCAATAGCATTTTTTATTCAATGATTCAAATTTCAAATAATTATATCGTTGAATTAAAATCATATAGATTATGGACACTCTAATATCTCTATAATCATATATTAATAATATCTTTTTATATCTCACTGTGAATGAATTAAATTGAAAGTGACTTGCTTCTATGTGAATAAATATAAAGAAAATTCACTTAAAAACATCAAACTATATACAAGGGCTCTCTACTTAAGTAGAAAGTATCATGTTATTTATTTTTTTAATCGTATGACGTTAAATCGATGATAGATATTAGATTTTCTCTCTGCTAATTTTTTTATCAATAGTAAATTTAATATCCTACGATATCTACAGGAAGTACCTTCACTGAATCATATTATTATTATTATTATTATTATTATTATTATTATTATTATTATTATTATTATTATTATTATTATTATTATATATGGAGAGAGAGAGATTAGTGTGCAATCACACTTAAATGCATTATATGTGATCACATACACATAAAGACATGCGAAACTCATATTTTAAATTTTAACTAAATTAAATTTTATGAGTCCTATATGTCTTTATGTGCATAGAATGCAACTAATCGTATGCTAATACGCCTCATGTTATATATATATATATATAATAATTTGATGAATATAATATAGTTTTCTTCTATTTTCCTTAACATTGTTAGAGTTAAAATTATGAATAAATAATATGAATTTTAAATAAGGTTTTTTAATCATATCTTTTTTAAATTTAATGAGTTGAAAAATAAGATATATGGTGTATTCCTAGAATATACTTTTATTAGACGCATATATTATGTAATCAGTCCCCTTGATCTTTTTAAATCCTGGATGGACAATTCGATATTGGCTAACAAAAAATAATATAAACTATTTATTGGAAAAGGCCATCTGATCACTTTGCTTGTTGTTGATAAATTAGTCTGAAAGCAAGTATGCAAGGGAAGAACGAATTCAATATGTTAATTTAAAATTTCGGGAAGCAAACAAAGGAAGGGACAAACAATGGTGTTGGAAAAATAACCAGATACCACAACCTCTGCCAATTTAAGGATGTAATATTTTTCTATGTCGAACCCAACGATATTGGCCCCTTTGGCATGGATCTTGGCATCGAATCCGAATCGGATGAGAACATACGAGTTTAACAATTGTTAGAGAATTTTGGAGGTCCGTGGTTCTATGCTTTTAAGAAATATATTTGAGATCTCATTTATTTACTTTTGATAGTGGTTTTAATTTTTATCTTGAGGGCGTTTGCTAGGTGAAATTGCAGTCGGTTCACCCTCATTCCCCAAATGATACGACAATTTGAAGAATCAGACACAAAATTCGAGATTGAATCTCTAGTCATGCAACTCGAAATTTCACCCGATAATAAAAATAGTTTGATTTCTTCACGAACTGCAACCTTGTGCTGTTGTTGCAGCTTTGTTTTATCTTTTACGTTCATTTTATTTTTTTTCTGAACTTTTATTTTTAATTAAAAAACTAGTTAAAATAATAAGTTACACTTTTGTATTAAATTATTTTATAAAAAGAAAATAGTTTATTACCTTATGTTTAATTTATAATATAAATTATTTTATTAGTATATTTAAAAATTATTTAAATGAAATTATTTTTATGAAAATATTATCATTAAAATAAAATTTTCTGAGTTTAATTTTATATGATTTTAATAGTTTTAATCGGTATATTTTTATGAAAATATTACTTTATGATATTAATTTTATATTACTTAATATAATTTTTAAATCGAAATAAGTTTATTTTTATTAAAAATATATTTTATATTTTCGATTCTCACTTTTTATCCAAGCACTCTTAGAACCTATTTATAATTATTACATTTTTAGTTCATCCAAACACACTTAGAATTAATCTATCACATAAAAGAACCCGGAGAACCCCCGATTCCCTATCCAAACGTAGCCCTTAAGCTTTTAACAGATCAACTTGAAATGAACCTTTTTTTGTTAAGGCTGGGTTTGGCAAGTAGAACCGGGATTCTCCGAGTTCCAATAAATAGTTTGATTTGATAGATTAGTTCGAAGTGTGTTTGGATGAACTAAAATGTAATAATTACAAATAGATTCTAAGGATGTTTGGATAAAAAATGAGAACCGGAAATATAAAATATATTTTAATAAAAATAAAACTTTGTTGAATTAAAAAAATATATTAAATAATATAAAATTAATAATTAATATTTCATAAAATATTTTTTATAAAAATATCATTTAAAATTATTTGTAAATAATATAAACTTTATCTCACGAATTACTATTTTAAAAAATATTTTATTTCTAAATATCGATTATTTTTTAATATAAGTTAATCTAACGAATTTATATTTTGATTAATAATATTTCCATAAAACAATTTTTTAAATAAAAAGTATACTAATAAATAATTTTTATTATAAAATAAATACAAGGTAATAAAATATTTTCTCAAAAAAAATATAAAATTATTCTCATGAATAATATAATAAAGTAATTCATTTTATTTCTAAAACTTTAATTAATCCCACATATAAATTAATAAAATATTATCATAAAAAGATAATAGGATAATTAATAATTTTATAATTATATATTAAGTTAATACAAAAATTATCAGCTTTTATAATTACATGATAATTAAAATTTGATTAAAAAAAGAAGAATAAATAAAAAATGACCAGCAAATTCAAAAACAGATGATTAAGAAAAAAAGAAAGAAATAAAAAACTATCAGCAAAAAAAAAAACAGCTGCAACATCTCTAAGGGTATGACTTTACGAGGCCAAGTCACACCAGCACAACCACATGCCAATTGACCTTGGGGTGTCAAATTGTTCCCTTATGAAAGTCCTTACACAGAATGTGTGGGGCCTCCGTAGTGCGAAGAGGCATAACACTTTCGTGAGGTATGTTAAGGATTGGGGAGCAAGGATTATCATGTTCCAAGAGATGAAACTTGAACAATGTGATGACTGCACATGACGACGAATTTGCAGAACTATAATGATCGGTCATACAACTCTCAAGTCTAGTGGTCATTTTGGGGGTGCATTGTTGGATGGTAGATGAAGGATTATGCATTGTTGGAATCCAATGTTGGAAAATTTTCTATGTCTATGCACATGGAGAAAAAATTAAACAACCAACAACATCGGTTTTCTTGTGTCTATAGATTGGTATCATCATTCATGTCTCATACTTATTTAGAAGCTCCACATAATTAGAGTTGATTTCTTGGAATTGCGATGGCTGACTGGAGATAATTTCAATGTCATCCTCGATATGACAAATAAACCATTAGTGCAACGTGGTAGAGACGATGATGTGGCTTCATTTCATGACATTAAAATGAGTTGTCTTTAATTGAGTTCCCCACATCTAATTGTAGATTCACCTGAAGGAGCACTATGACACCATCGTCCTAAGCATGTCTTCATAAGTTTTTGTGCTCCCTAAAGATGACAAGGATGCATCAGGCTAGCAGATGTTCAAATCTTAGAATGGCCTTTCCCATATCAACTCTCCTCATATGGTAGTCTAATGAAGGTCATCCCAATGGAGCTTACTTTAGGTTCAATCGCTCCTGGCTCCTAAAGAAGAGGTTTAGGTACCTTGTCATGGGGCACCCGCATAGCATCTGGCACCACGAACTATGCAACTAGGACACTTGCGGTCATACTGGCCATTCTCCAAGACTTTATCTGCAACCATTGATAATATATTCGAGTAGACAAAGAGAGGTTTAGGTTCCTACTCCTCATGTTGCCAAAGCAAACTCTAGCAAAGCACATAGAGAATTTTCGATCAATTGTCTTATCCAACACCATATATCTTATTGTAGCTTGGGTATTGATTAATTGACTTCATGACATGTTGGAGGACCTGATCCACCTTACATAGTCATCTTTCATCTTTGGTCGCTACATTACTAACGTTTCACCACTCACCTCCGAGATCATTGCATCATGGAGAAGGATAGGGTGAAAGGTGATGCTCTGAAAGGTGGTTTTCTGCAAAATATATGATTCAATCTCTTGGCATTTTTATGGTATTCACTGCAAACCCTGTTGAATCTAGGATCCCGAGAATATTTTGAATGATCACAAATTTGTAAGTGAACTCAGCATGTACTGATGAACTTGTTTGAGCTTATTTTTGTAGCATGATATATTCAAGTTCAGTACAGTGGTCGACCTGAGCTAAAAGAATTGGATGACCACTGCACACGTAATATATATCAGAAGAACCATATGTATGCAGTAGGCGTCCTAAGGATATAAGCGGTCGACCAGCATCAGAGGATGAGAGCATATGTTGAGCAAGCAGCGAAGCATAAA
>LTAE01006053.1:0-26609 GCA_001647135.1 Pontederia paniculata | reverse complement strand
TATATATATATATAACCCTAGATGAAATAGCAATTATCTTGACTTTATATTTAAACATAGACATTATAGAATATATATATTCTTTAATATTTATCTCTTATTTTACTGTTAAAATAATTAAATAATATAATCCTTATAGTCAGGTATAAATCTTTGAAAAACCTATCGAAATAAAATTTATGATATTAAATTATAAAATACTTGAAGATTGCAAAAGAAATTATATAATATTATGTCAAGGTAAAATTGTTAGTTTAGATTTTTGTATTTAATTTTTATTTAAACACTTATTCTTATAATAAAATTTGATTTTTTTATTATTTTCTTATAAATTTATAGTTAATTTTTATGTGTAGTTTGTTTTGTTCATTTTTAACTTACATTTTCTTATAATTTTTTATTTTCTTTTTTTGGATAAAATAAAATAAATTAGAAACTAGCAATCCTTGTATTTATTATGTGTACATGAAAAAACTGCAACGTAAGAAAAAATGGCAATGTCAAAGAAAAAAAATACAAAAAAGTTAAAAAAAATTGCAACAACAAAAAAATTTGCAAAGTCAAAAGAAAAAAAAATCAAAACGTCAAAAGCAGGAATCAACTTTTGAAATTCTGAATCACGTGACCCGAGATTCTTTTCTTGTGTTATGTAACTGATTCTCCTAAATGTCACGTCATTTGGGAATCAACTGAGAACCAGAGCTAGTTTTGGCTTCAGTTTCATTTCCAAACGCATCGAGGAGATTTGATTTTGACTTCTATAACTTGCAAAATGAAAACATATGGTATTGTCATCCATACCAAGAGTTTATGATATCACATTGTATTACTCTGGTTGCACCCATTCCTTCGTTTACCCAAAGAAAACAAGTGCCCCGACCCATTTGCCATCTTCACCCAAAAAAATATCTCATGCACCTTATTTTAACATATATGCACCTTATTTTAACGTGTGTTCTTTCAATTGCCATGTATACTTCTTTTTCTACTCTTTCATATTGTAATTAATTAATTTTATAGGGAATTTGTTAGTTAGTACGAAAAGAAAAGAGATTCAAAGAGTATTGGGACAAAAATTAAACTAGAAAATATTGGAGATAAAATTGCAACTAAAATCTACCTCTTAGGAATTTGTTGGTATTTTATATTTTAATATTGTGATTAGGACAAACTTCCTAATTATTCTAGCAGAATACAAAATAATTATGTTTGGGATTATCGTAATATTTGATTATTACTGAATATCGTGATTCATAAATAAAAATTGTATAACATTGTATATTAATTTTTTTTCAAAATCTGCATTTAACAAAGATACGAAATTTATGCCGCGCGAGAATTTTGCATGCAACAACTATATGTCGTGAAAAAGAAAAAAGGAGCTATAAAAAAAGAAGTTGAATAGTATGTAGTATATAATAATAACTAGTCTATTATTTATGCAATACACGGATCATACTAAATAAAAAATTAATATATATATATATATAATGTTTAAATATGGTTTTATTAAAATATAATAACTATGCATAAAATAAAAAATATTTATAAAACCTCAATAGAAAGTTTTAAAAATTATTTTGTAAACTATATTTATAGTATCATTTGTTATTCATCTATCAATATTAAATATTAAAATCATAAGGCATTTCACGGATAACATTGATTTTCTTCCTCTCAAACACACACACATGTTATATATATAAAACCCTAGATGAAATAGCAATTATCTTGACTTTATATTTAAGGATTTAATGATGGTGTACCCGGGTACACCATGTGCCCTGCCTAACAAACCGTTGGATCTGAGATCTACGGTGAATTTTATTTAAGATTTTTATTTTTCATTTATTTTTTCAACCGTAGATCTCCGATCTAACAGTTTGTTAGGCAGGGCACATGGTGTACCCGGGTACACCATCATTAAATCCTATATTTAAACATAGACATTATAGAATATATATATTCTTTAATCTTTATCTCTTTTATTACTGTTAAAATAATTAAATAATATAATCCTTATAGGCATGTATAAATCTTTGAAAAACCTATCGAAATAAAATTGAGGATATTAAATTATAAAATACTTGAAGATTGCAAAAGAAATTTTATAATATTATGTAAAGGTAAAATTGTTAGTTTAGATTTTTGTATTTAATTTTTATTTAAACACTTATTCTTATAATAAAATTTGATATTTTTTATTATTTTCTTATAAATTTATAGTTAATTTTTATGTGTAGTTTGTTTTGTTCATTTTTAACTTACATCTTCTTATAATTTTTATTTTCTTTTTTGGATAAAATAAAATAAATTAGAAACTAACAATTATTTATTATGTGTACCTTTTTTTACTTTAACTTGCCTTATATAAATATATTATAAGATATTGTAGATTGAACTTTAAAATTTAAATTTGTAATAAATAAAATGTTACCACAATCGTGCATTATCTAAACCTTTGCCAAAAGTTTTAATTTTCTCTTTCATTTTAATTTGTCAATTTCCTTATTTTATTTAAATTAAGTCTCTTTGAAAGTAATTAAGTGTTTCTTTTCTAATTTGCACTTAATTTATCTTCTTATAAACTTCATATCATTTTACTAAAAAAAAATTTAAACATATATTATTTATAATAATTCTCAAAGTCTCACTCTATTTATCGTGTAACTATACAAATTGCAACATCATATTTATAAGTATAAATATAGAATAATTAAAATAATATTATTATTTGCTAACTAATTTTTAGAAATCTGGGGATTATATATTTAGCATAAAATGATATGATCTTTTGTTTTGGATTTTTTAATTATATAAAAAATAAAATATATTGAGTATGTCATTTGGTAGGAGTGTAATTAATATTTAATGATATTCTTCTTTTAAACTCACTTCTCTTTTTTATATCGCTAATTTCAAATATGAGATAAAAAAATAAAAAAAATACATATTTATCTTATTGTTATTACCTATAAAATCTATATGACATCCATATCATATAATAAAATACAAATATAACATAATTTAAAAAAAATATTAACTTTTCTCTTCTTACCATTAACTTTAATTATACTTATTTAGTTCAAGTTAGAATTCAGTATTAACTTTTCTCTTCTTACCTTTAACTTTAATTTTATTTATTTCATTCAAGTTAGAAATCATTGTAAATAATTATATTATTTATTTTAATTTATTATCTCATATAATAAACCTTTTATTATATGACATTTTTCTAAAACAATGTTATTTCATTTAAAACAAACTTTTATTTAGATTTTCTAAAGGATAAGTTTTAAGGCAAATAAAATTTTAGATATATCCAGTATGTTATTTAGTATGGGCCTTATTTTAAAATATTAAATAACATTCTTCTTTATTAATTTTAAATGTGGGAAAAAAATATATACTCATTTATTTTATTGTCATATTACTTGTAAAATTTATACAACATCTATAGCATATAAATATAATATCAATATAAAAAATTAAAAACAAAATATTAAATTTTGTCTTGTTAACTTTAGTTTTAATTTTACTAATTTCATTCAAGTTGACTCCCTGTAAATAATTATTTTTTTATTATTTTAATTTATTTCTTGAATAACAAAATTTATAGAAGATATTTTTTATAAAAATGTAATTTTCTTATAAAAAACTTTAAAGGATACTTTTTAAAATAAATTAACTTTAAAATATGTTATTTCGTAGAAGTCTCATTTTAAAATATTAACTAAGGTTGCGTTCACTGCATTACCATTGCACATTACCTGGCAATGTACATTCCCTATAAGAAAGATTGTCACTTATTGTACATTATCTTGTTTAGTATGCATAAGTAATGTGTCTAGCAATCTTTATTATCTTATTTATTATATAAAAATAATTAATAAATAATATATACTTTTTACTATAATACCCTTGAATGAAATAGTTATGTTTACAAATTTATATAAATTTAATTGAATTATTTGAACTTGAATCACAAACATATACCATAATCTAAAAAAAATATACATCAAATAAATAAATGTATAGAATAAGTAATATATAATTTGCTAGAACTGATAATAAAAATTTAATAATATTTATTATATTTTAATAATTAACAATATATTATTTATTACTTATAATATTATGAATAATCTATTATAGTTAATTGATAATACAAATGTTAAAGTTAGTATAAATAATAATAATTTATTTAATGATAATGATAAAAATAAAAATATTATTATAGTAATTAATAATATTATACTAATAAATAAAATATTATATTAATTTTATTTGATTATTTTTATCATCCATTTCAATAAAATACTAAAGGACGAATATAGAAAGAAAGTTATAGAAGATTGCTACTTGAGTGATAATCTGCATTGCCCTCTCCTTCATGGGCAATCCACATTGCCACTTCACAAGCAATTTGCATTGTCTATCAACATAAATTACCTACAAAATTAAAACAAATGAACAAGTGTGGTGGGCCCAGGTAGTTTAATACAACATTACCTGCAACGTGAAAATATTACCTCTATAGAAACGCCCCCTAAGATTCTTCTTTTGTAATCATTCTTTTTTTTGTTAATTTCAAATATGATATTAAAAATACAAATATATCTTATTTATCTTATTGTTATATTATCTTTAAAATCTATATAACATCTATAGCATATAATATATAATACAATTTTTTTAGAAACAAAACGCTAAATTTTCTCTTCTTAATATTACTTTTAATTTCAATTATTTCATTCAAGTTAGAACTCTTTGTAAATAATTATATATTTTTTTATTTATTATCTTATATAACAAATCTTTTATTATAAGACATTTTTATAGAAAAAATAATATTTATTATAAAACAAACTTTTACTTAGATTTTTTGAAGGATAAGTTTTAAAATAAATAAAATTTTAAATATATTGAGTATGTCATTTCGTATGAGCCTTATTATAAGACATTAAATGAGAATTTTCTTTTATAATAATTATTCCTTTTTATATTATTAATTTCAAATATGGAACTAAAAAATAGGAATATATATATTCATCTTACTATTATATTACCTGTAAAATCTATATAATATCCATAGAATATAAAAAATATATAAATATAAAAATTTTAAAAACAAAATACTAAGATTTCTCTTCTTAACCTTACTTTTAGTTTTACTTATTTGATTCAATTTAGGAGTCTTTATAAATAATTATATTTTTTTATTTTGATTTATTATCTTATATGATAAACCCTTTATTATAAGACATTTTTATAAAAATCATATTTTCTCTAGAACAAATTTTTATTTAGATTTTTCAAAGGATATTAAAAAAAATAAAATAGAAAATATAAATATTAAATTAGGTATTAATTTTTGTTAAAACATTAAATAATATTCTTCTTTGATGATCATTCTTCTCTTCTTTATACTGTTAATTTCAAATGTGAGACTAAAAATAAAAATATTCATATTTATTTTATGGTTATATTTTCTTTAAAATCTAAATAACATTTATATCATTTAAATAAAATATAAATATATAAACATATGAAAACAAAATATCAAAATTGCTCTTCTTAATTTTACTTGGTTCATTCAAGATTGGACTCTTTGTAAACAATTATATTTTTTATAATAATTTAATATCTTAGATAACAAACTTTTTTTAAAAATGCTATTTTATAATAAAACAAACTTCTATTTTTTATGATCAGGCTTCTCTTTTTTATATTGTTAATTTCAAATGTGGGACTAAAAATAAAAAAAAATTGTATTTATCTTATTGTTATATTTTCTTCAAAATCTTTATAACATTTATAGCATTTAAGTATAAAAAAATAAAAACAGAATATCAAAATTGCTCTTATTAATTTTACTTAATTCATTGAAGTTAGGACTCTTTGTAAATAATTATATTTTTTATAGTAATTTATTATCTTAGATAACAAACTTTTTAAAAATGCTATTTTCTTATACAACAAACTTTTATTTAGATATTTTAAAGGATAACTTTTAAAATAAAAAAAAACTAAAATATATTGAGGATGTTATTTCATATGAACTTAATTTTAAAACATAAAATGAATTTCTTCTTTTATAAACATTATTCTCTTCTTTATATTGTTAATATCAAATGAGACTAAAATTAAATAAAAATATACCTATTTATCTTATATTGTTAAGAAGAGAAAATATACCTATTTTTTTTTATCTTGGTACACATGTAAAATATTTAAAATAATAAAATATAAATATATTTTTCATGAACTTCTTTTTAGAAATTATATGATTTTTATATAATAATTAAAATTTAAATTCTAAATCATTTTTTTTTGCTAAAAATTATTATTATATTATATGATTTCATGAGACTTCCACGTGGATATTTTTAGTTTCTTTTATTTTGTACAAATTATATAATGTAATATTATTCTTATTTTTATTTAAAGTTCTAAATTCATATAAAAATAACTGTATAGCAACATGTAACGTGCATTTAAACTTGTATATAAATTTATATTTTATCATTATAGTTTTTTGTGTCATTATTTAAGTTACTTTGCATTATACCTCCTTTAAAATATTTATTATCGATTTTTTTGTTTAATTATTTATATTAGCATTTGATCTTAATTTTTTATATATTAAAGTATCTTAATTTAATTGAGTTATAACTCCTTTAAAATGATTTTTATATATTTGTTTATGTAATTTGTCTTTAATATTTTAATATTNATCTTAATTTTTTATATATTAAAGTATCTTAATTTAATTGAGTTATAACTCCTTTAAAATGATTTTTATATATTTGTTTATGTAATTTGTCTTTAATATTTTAATATTGTAATTAGGACGAACCTTCTAGTTAGCCTTTGATCTTAATATTTTTATGTATCAAAGTATCTTAATTTTATTGAGTTATAACTCCTTTAAAATGTTTTTTATATATTTGTTTCTTTAATATTATAATATTGTAATTAGGACGAACTTTCTAGTTATTCTGATAGGATACAAAATAACTATGTTTGAGATTATCGTAATATTTAATTATTATTTGTTTATGTAATTTGTCTTTAATATTTTAATATTTTAATATTGTAATTATGACGAACTTTTTGGTTATTCTGACAAGATACAAAATAACTATGTTTGAAATTATCGTAAATGTCGTGATTCATAAATAAAATTTGTATAAAGCTGTAATTATTTTTTTTCAAAATTTATATTTAACAATAATATGAAATTTTACGCGCAGAAATTATATGTCGTGCATAATAAAAAGTGAGGTAAAAAAAAGAAAAGTTGAAGAGTATATAATAATAATAATAATAATAATAATAATAATAATAATAATAATAATAATAATAATAATAATAATAATAATAATAATAATAATATCAAATTGATCTAAACAACTCTTGTAGTATAAGTATAACAATAATTCAATCTTTATCGGAAAAAAATAACAATAACTTGAACGAAAAAAATGACGTGTTCGACCGCGTCATTGCCCGCATCCTCGACCAAGTCCGCTACCGGAAGCTCGCCTTGATTCCTCGAGCGGAGGGCCACCAGGGAACGTACAACCAGTCCCTGGAGCTGCAACTGCAAGGCCGCAAGGTAAAAGGGATCTCCGGTGAGAAGACAGTGGAAAAGAAGCCGGGCAGTCATGACGACGACTTCAAGGTGGAGACGGCGGTAAAGGAGCGCCACCGCCGGGGCAGCATGGCGGCGTTCTCGTCGTTTAAAAAGCCGATGGATATCGACATGAAGAGAAGACTGGCAAAGCTGGAAGCCGAATTGATGGAAGACGACTGGGACAAGATACCGAGATGGAGGTCACCGGAGAAGATGAGACGCTAGTTTAATCGTATTTATTGGGAGTTGGAGGATGAATTCATCGGACCGGACCGGAGAAGGGACCGGAGAAGAAGAAGATTATGAAATAGGAAATTTATTATTATTTTGTATATTTTATGTTCGTTCTTTATTTTGGGGAGGTTGTGGAATTTGATCTTTCAATATTGTATATGATATCTCAATCTTTTTTGCTCTTGTTTATTCTTTATTTTCTTTTTTTTTAAATCATTGTATTTAAAGAAAAATAGCCACGTAAAACATCTGAAATCATTAATAATTTTATCAATTTTTCAAAAAAAAATTATAATTTCAAATATTTATATGGATTTACACTAAACAAAGTTAAAACTATTTTTTTTTACTTTGATGTTTAGATAGAAGAGGAAAATCAATTTTAATCAAGTTAATAAAAAAAATTGAACGAGAATTTTCTGATGCAAGAATTAAACTTAGCCAATCGCACCAGCCAACCAAATATTTTTTTTATTTTTCGTTTTTATCATAATTAGAAATAGGAAATGCATGTTTTGTATATTTTCTTTGTACTATCTTTTTTATTCTTTATGTATTTTTTACTGATCAAAGAAACCACGATATATTATCATCACGTCGAACATCTGATGCGATAAAGTTTGCCATTTTAAGGAAATTAATAGATACAATTTGTAGGCTTTCGCGCTGTAGCAGATGAGAAGAACATGAACAGCACATATAAAGATCAAAACATAATACAACATATTCATATCAACGCGATATACACAGAGATCAAAAGCAGAGCAACAAAATGGAAAAATCGATCCCAAAACCCTAATGGAAAAGGATTGAGGAAGAGAGAGAGAGAGAGGGGATCGCTATTCCTAAGATTACATCTCAGTGCGGTCGTGCAATCGAATCGAATCGATCGGGAAACGCTCTGCTCAAGCGCAGGTCTCGCGCCTCGGCGTCAGGGTGAACAGGGCCTCGAGGTCCGGCGGGCAGAAGTAACCGCCCTTGGGAGGCTGCCGCGCCTTCCCGGCGAGGGACGCCGCTGCGGGGGACTTCTTCTTCCTGGGCGGCGGCGGGCAGGCGAGTGCTGCCGGAATCCGGCACTCCGCCCTCTTCGGCGTCTCCCACCCTTGCTGCTTGTCTCCGTCGCCTCCGATCGCCATCGCCGGCCACCGCGCGCTTCGCTGGATCGTCCGATCGCCGGGTGAAGGGGCTTCTACTATTCAAACGATGTGGGTTTTGGGAGGGAAACGTAGAACTCGGGGGAGGGGTTTTATAATCCCCCCCTGAAGCGAAATAAATGGAAGAAAAATTATAAATGCCGCTTGCTTCCGGGGGAAGCCGCTGTTAAGTCCCTGGGGAACGGGATCGGATGCGTCGTCCTAAACACGCTACCATAACTGCACGGATAGGATTTGATCTCTCTGATAAGTTTTGGGCATTGGTTTGGTGTTGTGTGTTGAGGATGAAGCAGATGATCCGCTCGCGGTATGGCCGGTCGGCCCATTGGGCCGCACTTGGGGAGGCATGGGTCGTTTGCGGCGGAGGCCAGACACGAGACTGTGGGGCCCAAGAAGTAAATTGTATTCTTTTTTTTTATTTTCTTTTTTCTTCGTGCTGTGGACGGTGGAAAAAAATTGCCGGGAGAGGGCGGGAATTGGAGCGCGGGAAGAAAAGCTTATTGCCGTTTTTAAGTTTAATTTGAGCTTTCTTTCTGCGCCATGTATTTACTATTTTCCTGCCAAGTATTTTTGTTTTAAATTCTTTTTAAAATCAGATTATTCAGCTATGAATAGTTGTCTACACACAAAAAATATAAATATAACCTTTTTACATTATTCATAAGAAGCCACTTATACCATTGGAATCATATATTATCTATGGAACTTAATGATTATGATTTAGTGTTTTTTTTTGTCTTAGATTAAAAATATAATATTCGATGGATAAAATCAAACGGTTTAAAATAATAGTCAGTGTAATGCAAAAAACAATTATTTTATTTTTTTTTAAATAGATTATTCAACTACTAGTAATCTTCTACACAAAAAAGAATATGAACTTTTTACGCAATGATAGACGCCATCCATGAAGGCATAAATTCCTTTTTTCTTCTAGTTTGATACTATGATACCATTGAAATAGTATATTATCTCATGGAACTTAATAATTACGATTTAGTGGTTTTATCTTAGTTTAAACATATGATATTCAATGGATAAGATTAATGGTTTAAAAAAATAGTTATCGTCTAATTTGATTGTTATTGTAAATTTCAAATTATTTCCCAGTAAAAATGTAAAATCACAAAAAGTTTTAAAAAATTTTTTATGCCCGATATAAAATTTCAAATCAAAATTCAAAGAAAACTAAGTCCATTAAGGCCCTATAAGTTATTAAGCCAAATTTTCACCTAACTACCAAATATAAAAATTCGAGATTCTAAGATAGTTTTCATGTTCTCACACCACACCCTTCTCCCTCTCATCCCCTCCATTTAGAAAATTCTCTTGTGGACTAAGATTTCACCACACTCTCTCTTCCTTTCGTCCTCTTCATTAAGAAAATCCTCTTGTTGAGTAGGGTCCCATGTAAGAAGGAATTTGAGGAAGCAAATGAAACTAAAAGCAAGAAAGAAATGGAGAAAAATAACTATGAGGTTTGGAGGGTAGTAAGAAGGGAAAGACAAATAATTTATTTTTAAACCCTAAAGTATGTAATGGGTGAACCCATCTTATCTCGTTTGATTGGAATGATAGTTTAATTTTTTATTTTTCTCATGTAAATGATTATAGAAGTGATGTATTATGATTTATGTGAAAGTCGTGATACTAAATAAATTAGGATTTTATTGAATGAAATGTTAATCTTGTATGATTAAGATTCGAAAATTATTTTATTTCTTATGGTTGAGGTTCAACCCTAAAATTGCATAAACTATTGGATCCTAAAGAACCTTATATTGAGTTATAGTTATGCTTATGAATGTTTAAAGCTCAAAATTGATGTGCTAATTTCTTTCCATATTCTGTAATATGCATTCAAATAAGATTTATGATATCTTTTACTTCTTCAAAAATTATGCATGATATATGAATGATTGAATGAATATGTATTGAAGTTTAGTTTTTATGGGATCAATATGTAGTGCAATTTGAGGCGTATGTAGATAGATATTATTGAAATACTAACCTACTGTCAAGTTGTCTTGAAAAACAATTTGTTTGACTTGTGAAATTCATTATAAATTTCAAAGATCAAATTAGAGAATAAAACTTATAGAATAGTTATATGCATGTGTGATTTTGTATACGAACTTAGATTGGCTTGAAAATTATAAGTCTATGTAGAGTTACGTATTATGTATTGATAATGTGTCAAAGTTGTCCAAGATTAACAATAGATGTCTTATATGAATTGGTCAAAATGTCTTAAAATGGATATTGTTTATTATTACTAGTAATAAATTAAATATGAGTGCAAAGGTTTCATGGTGGATTATTTGAATGAGACGTTTGGGATAGGAGTTGATGATTATGATAGTAAATTATTCTTATAAAGTAAGAAGTATTGTGAAGACAAGTAGGATTCATGAAATGTGAAAGTTCATTCAGATGTTGGGAATTAATCATACTGCAATCCTCATGATGAATAAGTGATTCTATTATAACAATGTTTTGCTAGTTTATAAATATGACGAACTCTTGCCATGTTTCTACCAAGTATAACCCCTAAAGTAAAGAACATTAATCGTAGATTGAAATTCTTGCCCAAATGCTCATTAGTTTCATGTTTTAGTGCTCAATGGGATATATTATAAACCCTAAAACATACAAATTACCTTATGTATGAACTTCCTAAGGTAAAATTGAATCATATGGGTTATATGGATGAAGTTCATAATAAATTTGAATAAGAAATCGGGAGTTGAGGTACTAGGACAACTTTCACGGGCCGTGAAGTGGCACTTCACAATCGGAATTTGTTTGTCACACCCGTGATGGATTACGTGCCATGAGATTAATAGGTGAGATTGTTTTGTCTCTATTATGACCGTGAATGGAGTTTCACAGACTGTGAAAATGGAAAGAGGGAAAAACAACATCTTTGTTATGATCGTGAATGGAAAATCATGGGATGTGAAATGACGGAGGGGGAAATCCGTCTTTTGTGAGGGCCGTGAATGGGATTTTGTGGGTCATGAAATGGAAGGGAGGAATAGCCACTCTATCACGATCGTGAACGAGATTTAATGAGTCGTGAACTTGATGTTCACGGTCGTGATGGATCCTTCACGGGCCGTGAGATCCTTGATGACATATTTAGGTCATTTGAATCATAATTTGATGATGTTTACTGAAATATTATCATTTTTAATTATTTTTTATCAATTATATATTATGTTTCATACTCTTAAAGTAGAAAATCTTGTTTGATAATTGATATACACCTACACAATGAAATGTATGCCTAGTAAAAGATCCAAGTTCAACTTGGGGTGGGGTGGGGTGGGGGGGCTTGTCCCCCAACTCTTTAGTTTCTTATTATATAAGTATATATTATATGATATAAATAGTTTTTTTTATATAAAGACTACACATATAAAGTAGATTTTAATATTTGTGCCCCCCTTCCATTTTTTTAGAAATTTTAAGAGTATGCATTTTGTACATTTATGAAAAATAATCTCGCTATATATACATAGTAATAAATTTGAACCTCTTTGATTGATGGATAATAATCAAGTTAATTACTTAATTATATATTCCTTTCTATTTTTTTAAAATATTTAATTATATATATGCATAAATTGTCTCCTTTCTGATATTGGTTAATAAATTGAATCAATAAAAAAAGTATGGTAGGTTTTAATTCATAATTATAATTTAACATAAAACTTGATATCTAGTTATTGAAAATAGTAAAAAAATTAAAATGATAATGGTAAGAATAAAAGTTTGATTATTATTTAGGTCATTTTTTAGATGATATAGTACTTTTGATTACTTATAGCTTCAATTTTGTAATCGATCAATATATTAAATTCATTTATTTTTATAAGAAACAAATTTAAAAATATTAATTTGGAATTTGTTTATATATTTAAATTTATAAAATAATACTTTATTTTAAATACATTTTAGCTATTTTTGCATTAATTATTCTCTTATTTTTTTAACTTTTTTATTATAAACCTATATTAATATTCATACCCAATAACTTATACTAGTATCTTGGCCCCCTTAAGTTTTCGTGTTGGGTCCGTCCATGTGTATGCCAAGTCATAATTAGGTTAAAATATGCAAGATTGATTGTCACGTTTGATGCATTGTAAAAAAAATGAAGCATAATGAATTTAATCGAAGCACATCAATTATGAGAAAAGTAGCTGAATGCACTTTCCGAGAGGTGATGTTCATTCTTATGTATCATATGATTAAGATACAAATGATGTTAAGAATGATGAACATGAACACATGTTATTTAGGTACCTATATATTTCATGTATGTAGTGTTCGATGTTATGAAATGTCTCAAGTTATGCAAAAATTTAAATTTATGAAGATGATGCCATTGATCCTATGATGACCTATGATTTAGCGTACTTTTAAGACATGACGCGTTGTATGTTAAGAAAATTATTGAGATATGTTTTTTTATTTGTCAACCTATTTATACATGAATACTTATGTGATGTGTATGAGTGTCCTTTATAATTATAAGGTAGATATTTACATACAACTAATGGGAGGTTGACTTATAGTGTATCCAGGCTTGTGTAGATGATAGTTATAAGACGACATGAGTGCTTATGACGAATGATTGTACATAGGAAAGTATTAATGATCATTGAGTCGAGTTAGTTTATGATTTATTGATCAAGTCATTTGTACTCATGTTATAAAATTATCGTTCAAGTTTATGTAAGACCTATGAGCTTTTAAAGTTGCAAAATAGTATGTAAAATATTTATGTTAATGTCGTGTATAAACACAATAGTGAATTATTACGGCGTGCAGAATAATTTATATTGCAAACTTAATCTGTGATGTAGTTAAGTTATGTTGAAATTTCTCAATTTGATTTTTTTTAAATCTGTGCTAATCAAATGCAAATCGAATTCAAGATCCTCAAGCATCCCTCTTATCTTCAATATTATCAACTTTTCTTCAATGGCATAAAAAATCTTTTAGCTCTAAATTAAAACGAATGTTCATAAAAATATATTAATTATCAGTAACTAACATATTATTTCCAGCTACTGACCAATCAATGATTTCGAAATTCACATTTGTCCAGCTTCACATTTGGGTGCAATTTATTTATTTTTTAGTTGGAAGAAAAATTGCTGTCATAGTAAATGTTTACCGAAATAAGTCAATAACTTCCAAGATAAAAAATAACCCAAGGGTATTATTATTACTTCCTACTTTTATATGTAAGATCTAAATCGTGATTAAATATTTAAAAATCCTATATTCTTTTTTTTTAAATAGGCAGTCAAAGTATTATTAAAGAATGTGTGAAAAATGTTGAATCGAATGTCTTCTTGAAATTTTCTTCCTAAACGCAATTAAGAAAGTTCATAAGAGAAATGCTAACGTAGCTACCCACCACCCATTGCCATGTCATACATGACTTCATATGTAGTATTTTTTTTATCCAGCGACACAACTAAATTTTTTAAACAAACCTAATATCTTAAGAAACAAAATATAATATTTTATTAGATTATTTCAAATTGATTCCTTGGTTTTTTGTTTAATTATCAAAACATAAAAAAAAACTATTTTTTTATTAGATAACAACTGTCTAATAATTTAGAGATTAGACTAATTGATAATATATAAAATAAAAAAAGACAAATATGAGAAACAATTTTATTACATGCATTTGCAAGCAATATTTTAACTGTTCATGTTATCATGAGAAATGCATAGAATGTTGTTAAAACAATAAAATAAAGAGTCTTCATAAAGTGAATAAGAAAAAGAAAGTAAGGGCGACATGAAATATCAATTACAAGGAGAGAATTATTTTTTTTATGAAAAACAAAAATGTATTAAACTTAAGTACCTTGGTTAAAATTAGAATTTGTCTTTTAACTTTTGAAACAGAGAGTCAAACAAAAACTCTCTATTCATAGTATTTATAATTTGAAATTATGAAATTAGTTATAATGGAAGATATAACAATAAAAAATATTCGAATAAATATGAATTTTCAATTCCCAGTCAACTTCATTTTTTCTTATCTTAGTTGCTTAAATATTATAAAACATAACATTATAACTTATTTGCTTGTTCTATTATCTCTTTTTATCTTTTTAAAAAGATATTTTCGGATATTTTGTCTCGTACAAATATCCATCCCCACCAAAACCAGTCTTCTTCTTCTTCTTTTCTTCTTGCACTAGAAAATTTAAAAGAGCCCCTTTTATATATTTTTTCTCTTTTCTCGTCTTCCAAGCATCGCCGTCGCCGCCGCTGCCGGCGTCCCTCCTTGCTCTTCCGGCTGCCCGACATTGACGTCGCCGTTCGCGCGTTCATGCTCTGCGATTCCCCCGTGCGATGACCTTCTCCGCCCTCGCGCGCTCCCTCTCCCGATCCGCCCGCACCTCTCGTTCCGCAAAGGTGACGCCTTCTTTACCCGCTTTCTTCCCGTGCCCGACGCCTATATGCATCGCGGGCGTAACCCTCCCTCGGTTTCTGTGGCTTTAGGGTGCCGTTTTCGATGGGCATGGCCTGAGATCGGCGTTGCGGAGCGAGCCGCTGTTTAAGGATCCCGTTTTCGGAGGCACCGATGGAGGAATCGGAACTCTGAGGAGGTATTTGACCTCCGCTTTGGCGGGTAGAGCTGGTGTTTCTGGTGGTGTTAGGTCGCGTGACCTGGACTGGAGGCTCCTGATTGCGAACCCTAATTTTAGGCGGTTCTTCTCCACTGGATCTCCCAACAAAAAGAGTAAGCCGAATTAATCATTGAGAAAAAAAATCATTTTTTTTATTAGACTCGTGTTGTAGAACTAGAAAAAAAAATGAATTTTTTCTTATTTTTCGATATAATATCCTTTCTATTTGATGTTCCTCAGATTATGAGAACTACTATCCAAAAGATAAGAAGGAGATTCCCAAAGGGGATGGAAACAACAAACACGACTCAAAGGGTATGTAGTTATCTTTTCCAATGATCATCTTATTACCGTAGACCAGTATATGGTTCGGCAGCTTTAGGAGCAGACAATATATAAAGGAGAAATGATAATCTTTAAAATATCTTTTCTCTATATCTCTGTACTTGCAAAGAAGAGAGAGACCATGTATGACATATTGCAATGAAAAATTCGGATGAAATTTTTTAATATATAAGCTTGTGTAAGTGAATTTAACACTGGTTGTTAGGTTCTTAAAATCTTCTGAGAGGCAAGAATAGAAGATAGAACTTTTAGATCACTATTGCAACTTGTTTTCTGTACCATTTTATTCCAATGTAGTCCCTTAAACATTAATGGCTTTGGGCATACTTTTTTTCATATTCTCCTTTTTTCAAACTTTTAAATGAACAATGTTGTCATTTGTTTGTACTTTTCTGCTCTAAGCCCAACCCTACAAGGGTTTAGGTGCATGGAAATATGATGATCAAATTTGTTATTAGCAGGTCGACTTGTTTTGCCTAAAATATGCATCTTATGATCATTTTATGTGTGTTCAGGTGATTCAAATGCAGATGAGCAAGGAAGTTATCAGGAACAATTCATAAAGCAGTTGCAGAATTTTGCAGCTCCTCTTTTATTTGTTGCCCTGTTACTTTCATCCTTTTCTTCGAGTTCACATGAACAGAAAGAGGTTTGCACTAATGATTCCGCATTTCATATTATATTTATGCAATTGTTTTGGAAAGTTTTTTGATATTATTTATGTTGTTGTAGTAACTATTAAAATGTTCTAATCCTCATGTTCAACCTTTATGCTTGTATTGTCACCAAATTTCATGCGTGTACTAACTAATGAGGATCTTCATGATGCTTCACATCGTAAGATGCAGAAATTCTTTCCAGAAGACAATTGATTTACCGACTTCCAAACCTGTATCATCTCTCTCATGTTATAGAGTTGACTGTCTGGATACTTATTGCCAAAATTTTGGATTTGTTGTTTCCAAAACCTAGTTTGGATTTAGCACCAAAAGCTGTCTGGAGCATGTACTATAGTTACTATCTGGTTGGTCCTTAGACAGATTTCATCTCATCTTATAATCCATCGCCCAAAAAATCAAAAGAACATTTGTTTCTGACACGACATGTTATTGTCTCTGCTCTTGTTGCAGTCTTATTACTTGCTTTTCCTCGACAATTTTGAAACTCTAGTTGTTGCTTAATATGTCCTAGGTATCTAAACATGTTCTTAATTGACTGATTTTTTGTCCTGGAGTTTCTTGATTCTTTAACCACGTCTTTCAGTGATTTTCTAGGAGGTTATACTACAAAATAATAACCACACCATCCCTGTAAGATATAATTTTGATCCATTTGCACAGGTTTTCTTTTTTAACTTACATCTCTAAGCTTGAAAGCTAATTTCATTCTCATTGTTGCTACTTTTAGTGACCTTTCCCATCTAATATGGTGATGAAAACTAATACATGAAAATGCATTATTTTGAGATCTATATGGATATGCTTTACATGCATTCCTTCAAGATTTTATGGTCATTTTATGTAATGCTTCTTTCAAATTGCATTAGGCATTCAATTTTTGTTTAATCACTGGATGATGTTTATAAATTTATTAGTGTTTAAACTTGTGTTGAATGCTAAGTGGCACAATGGTTGATCCTTTATTTCATTTGCATTTCTTAGGCTTTGTCATTGCATGTGAACAACCTTAAATGCTAGGGATAATTTAAGTTGCAATATCTGAACGTGCAGGAGCCTAATGCATTTACTGGAAGTAAGGGTTTTACTCTATATGTGAACTGTACTGTTGCTTTGAACTTTCTATAATGGATTTCATTGCACTGAGTTGCATTATTACCTGTGCTTCTTACTAGTTTTTCTCTTTCTTGTTCTCATGATGAAATCTTATCTTATAATGCTAGTGTTTTTGTAGTTGTTCATTATATTTCTATTTTTGCATTATACTAGGCTACTAGAACCAAGATGAGCACTGATACAAGTTTGTTTCTGCAAGAAATCTGTTGGATTTTTCCCAAGAAACAACCTAAAGCATATGTCCTTTGCCTGATAGGCATATTTCTAATGCATTTCATTTGTGTTTTGACAGATTAGTTTCCAAGAATTCAAAAACAAGCTATTGGAACCAGGTTTGGTTGATCGAATTGTTATATCAAATAAGTCTGTTGCTAAAGTTTATGTCAAAAGCTCTCCACAGATAAGCAATGCAACATCAGAAAATGAAGTTCCTGGACCAGCAACAGATGTGCCTACTAGACATGGTCCTAGCCGTTATAAATACTTCTTTAATATTGGAAGTGTGGATTCATTTGAAGAGAAGTTGGAGGGAGCTCAGGAGGCACTAGGCGTAGATCCACATGATTATGTTCCCGTAACTTATGTCTCTGAAGTAGTTTGGTACACGGAGCTAATGAAATTTGCTCCTACTTTATTACTTGTTGGCCTAGTCTACTTAATGGGTCGAAGACTACAAAATGGCTTCAGTGTAGGTGGTGGTGCAGGAAAGGGAAGTCGTGGTATATTTAACATTGGCAAAGCTCAGGTGACTAAGCTGGATAAAAATTCAAAAAACAAGGTACCATTTCCTCCTTTTATGTCCAGCACTGCATCTAGTATTTGATATTTTCTTGCTTATCAAGTATTATCTATAATTGCTTCATGCTGCTTGTCATCAACTAATTAGTCTATGAGCAGAACTTTCCCTCTAGAGCAATTACTCATCAAGTGTCTAATTGAGCATGCTTTTAAAAAAATTCTATTTGAATAGACATATGGAAGTAGAACATATAATTTGGAAACCATGTTTCAAAAAATATAATGCCCCCCCAAAAATAAGATTCTTTTTTTCTTACCAGATATATTTTAAAGATGTTGCTGGCTGCGACGAAGCCAAACAAGAAATAATGGAGTTTGTGCACTTCTTGAAAAATCCTAAAAAGTATGAAGAGTTGGGAGCCAAAATCCCCAAAGGTGCCCTTCTTGTTGGCCCTCCTGGTACAGGAAAAACACTTCTAGCCAAAGCAACTGCAGGAGAATCTGGTGTGCCCTTTTTGTCGATATCTGGTTCTGATTTTATGGAAATGTTTGTTGGTGTTGGACCAGCCAGAGTGCGGAACTTGTTTCAAGAAGCTAGACAGTGTGCTCCTAGTATAATATTCATTGATGAGATTGATGCAATTGGTAGAGCTAGAGGACGTGGTGGTTTCTCAGGTTCAAATGATGAGCGGGAAAGTACATTAAATCAGTTGCTCGTAGAGATGGATGGATTTGGAACCACCTCTGGGGTAGTTGTACTTGCTGGTACAAACCGACCTGATATATTGGATAATGCCTTATTAAGGCCTGGTCGATTTGACCGTCAAATAACAATTGATAAGCCTGATATAAAAGGCCGCGAACAGATATTCCGCATTTATCTTCAAAAGATCAAACTAGATCAAGATCCATCCTTTTACTCCCAAAGATTAGCTGCTCTCACTCCTGGATTTGCTGGGGCGGACATTGCTAATGTCTGTAATGAGGCTGCTTTAGTTGCTGCAAGAAGTGAGGAAGCACAGGTAACAATGCAACACTTTGAGGCAGCAATTGATCGAATAATTGGTGGTCTAGAAAAGAAAAACAAGGTATGTCTTTTCCTTTTAAAAAAAAAAATTCTTTACTCTTTTCTTTTTCGAAAATAATTCAGTTATTTTCATATTACAAGTGAAGTAGATCATTGAAATATTCTATGGTCAATCTTATTCTATATTGACATGTTAGCTTTTGAGACTTCAACCTCCCTTCTCCAATTAGTAAGACATGATATTTCTGAATATAATAGTATAATAAATTTTTAGTTGATGGGGAATTGTCGTAATCTTTCTATGCCTTTGTGAAGCAATATTCCATACATATTGGAATTGAATCTCTAATTCATGGCAGTCAGGCAAACAAATTTTCTTTTGAAAAAGAAAAGGATGGCTAAAAATTGTTTAGTCATCCTTGTCTACTAGATTAGACAGACAATTCTAACATATCTAACTCAGCTTAAAAAAACAATTAAACATTGAGTTGGTTACTAAGCATCTCAATTCTGTGTGTTATGCAATGTCATCGAGTTCAATCTTGAAATCCTCTTTTATTCACAGCAATGCATTCATCAAGGATTAACTTTGCTTGCTTTATACTTCATAGCTTATTTAATCGCTCTGAAATCTTTCTTAAAGGAAAATTACTCTAAAAAAGCAGTTATTTGGTTCACTTTATAATGCAGTTGAACATCATTTGCCTACAATAAAAAATTTAGGAACTTGAAATTTTGGCTTGAATGCTGTATCACACTGTTTTCTAGTGATCTATGGAATCGAAATAGTAGCGTTTGAATGCTGTACCCACAAACTTTTTGTACATTGACATCTCTGTTTTCTCACCGTCTCTGGTGTTACTACTATTTTGTTATATATCATAATAGCACAGGGTAACCCTACTATTGTTTCCAGTTAGGGATGCTTACCATGTTCTTTACCTTCTTTTCCTTTCCCAGAAAAACCTGGAAGAAGGTAACATGTTAATCACATATAAAACACAGTGACATTTACTGAAATTCGTCTGGTAAATAAACATCACATGACACGTTTCAGGAGTTACAAATATCAAAATATCCAAAAGTTTGCTAGATAAACGAAGTTACATAACATCGACTGTGTAGCTGAATTCTCTCGCTGTGTGAGTATTAGGATTGATTATGGATATGATGGATCAGAAGATACACTTTTCACTTCTTTGGCATTTAATAGATTTTTAAGAAATTTGTAAATGATTTTGTTTTTGGTGTGTGTTAAGTTATTATAATTTTTGCTAAACCAGATTCGAGGTCAATTGAAGTATTTCGTTACTGCCTTATCTGTAACGTAATAAATTTGTATTCTTGTTTTTCTTTCACACGGTCCCCATATTTGGGTTTTTGCAATCACTAAATGCTATGTCATTCTTGCTATAAGTGATCACTTAATTTGTTGTTCTTGCTATAGGTGATCAGCAAACTGGAACGCCGAACAGTTGCATATCATGAATCAGGTCATGCTGTTGTTGGATGGTTTTTGGAGCATGCCGAGCCTCTCCTTAAAGTGACAATTGTTCCTCGTGGAACAGCAGCTTTGGGTTTTGCTCAATATGTGCCTAATGAAAATCTCTTGATGACAAAAGAACAGCTCTTCGACATGACCTGTATGACCCTGGGCGGACGTGCATCTGAGGAGGTATGCAAATCCTTATGATTTTTGGATTGCATCTGCTGATTTCTTCCTGCGTCTTAGCATTTAGAATATTTTCTTTTGCTTTTTGACAAAAAATGTTTTTCTATTCTCGACATAAAACTTCTTGAAAAGTTGTCATGATGCTTCCGTCCAGTAATGCATTACAACTGATATGGGTCGTGTTCTTATAAATTTAACATACTGGAATTTGCAGTTGAAGATGAATATGTTTGTTCAGCCTCTAGGCAAGTTTTGAACTGTAGCCTCTTAATAGATATATGAATGGGACAACTGAATTCTTCTTGCATGATCTTTTTTCTACATCTATATGCAATTGCGAGGTTCATATATCATTATAGGTAACCTATTTCTTGGTTGTTGGTAGGTCTTATTGGGAAAGATCTCTACAGGCGCACAGAATGACCTGGAGAAAGTGACCAAGATGACCTATGCGCAAGTTGCAGTTTATGGTTTTAGTGAAAAGGTTGGGCTCCTTTCTTTCCCGCAGAGAGAAGATGGTTTTGAGATGAGCAAGCCTTATAGTAGCAAAACTGGAGCCATAATTGACAGTGAAGTCAGAGAATGGGTTTCAAAGGCTTATGAGAAGACACTGGCACTGGTGAAGGAACACAAGGATCATGTGGCACAAATCGCGGAACTCCTGCTCGAGAAGGAAGTTCTGCACCAGGATGACTTGATACGAGTTCTGGGTGAACGACCATTCAAGCCTGCTGAACCGACAAATTACGATAGGTTTAAAGAAGGCTTCGATGCGGAAGAAAGCAAGGGCCAGAAGACCACTGAGGGGATTGCAACAGAGGACGGGCAGACACCAATAGATGGGGAGGTTGTCCCTGCATAAAAACATGATTTTGTCTGTATTTATGAATTCTACTCGAGATCATTGTTTTCTTTATCCAGGTCAACAAAATGTACAAATCAACATCCACATCCCAATAACAATCCTCAGTGGGGGATTCATATACTTGCACATCCAGCCGAGAGTTATCTTTCTCTTGTCTTTGGGCTATTACGAGGAACTTATTTGCTCTTGATGTCAAATTGTCGATGGCAAATGATGAGAACCCTGCAACTGACTTTTCACTCACTGTCAATTCTTCATATCCTGTGGCTTCACTGTAAAGTGGATGTATAAGTTCCATATTTTTTCTTTGTAATAGGAAAGATAATGACCTTCCAGAGTTATTATAATCAATGAGCATAAATGATTAATTTTAAAATTTATTTTTTAATCTTAACAATTGACTAATGTTTCTATTTAAACCTTATAAATTATGAGTAATCGCTCTGAAATATGTGCTTACCAATCGAACTCTGATTTGGACTCTTATAAAGATTAAAGAGAAAATTGTTTGTATCCTATTTATAATTTTATTGTGTTTTAAAGAGAAAATATGTACTTAACGGTTGCCATTTGCAAAAATATAATTCATTTTTTTCAAATTTAATTCATCTTTTCCATTCAATAGGAAAGTGTTTTCCTATAAACCTATTTATTTTATGCTACAAAATAATAGAAAGTTAAGAAATTATTTTTCAAATAACATTTCATCAGAATAATATGTATCCTTCAGATATTGAAGTATATAAGATGACCTAACTTAAAAGAAATAAAAATGAGAAAAATACTATGTTGCAAGAAAAAAAAATGCCGACTGATATTTTGATTCTACAACACGGAACAAAAGAAAAACAATGCACGTCAATTTGGATTATATTGTTTCATAATGAGTTTATATAATTCACTTGTGTTTTCCAATTGCAAAAATATGTTGATTATTATTTATTTGTTTTAAAATAAAGTTGATATTTGAGTTATATCATTGATAATATTTCTCATAATTAGTTTCAAGAATTCAATAAGAGTATTCTCTATTTAAATAGGGTGGACAATTATTTTGTACTTTTTGTGTAAGTTTTCTCTTTCTATTTTTGTCGTGTTATTTGTATACAAATACTTTTCTTGTATTTGTTGTGTGCTTGCAGCAAAGCTCTATGACTAAAAGAATGTTTTGTTTCTTTCTCTTTTTTTATTTCTTTTCAATTTTTTCTCATTTTTATGCCTTTGAGTCTCGAATGAAAAATGATTCCACCAGTCGCGATTTATCTTATATTTATCCTTTTGATTTATATTCATAGCATGAAAAGATTGTTAAGTTGAACTTTATAAGATTTAATTTCGGATAATTTTTTTTTTAAGGTAACTTTAAATAGTTTGCATTATGATATTTGATCATTTTTTATTTTTCAAGATTTAATTGAAGTCATCAATGTTGACAACTCGTTAATCATGATCCACAATTAAATAAATTCAAAATAACATGACTACTAGTATTATGGACAAAAAAATTAACTAAAATTAAAATAGCATATTATCATCATTTTCTCCAAGCCATAGATAAGATTCTACAACAAAGCCATCTTCTTAATAACTGTTTGGTATGAGAATAAAACAAGAACAATTTCATTATTCCAATTTTTATAGTCATAGTTATATGATTAATTATAATTAATTAAGTTTTTAGCATTTTATAAATTGTGCACAAAAGTGAGACATTATAGATGAATATTAAATAAATATAATTTCAAAAATATTAATATTTAATACTTAATTAATTAGTAGGTAATAATATATTATTAAAAATAGAATGACGACAAATATTAATTTGTCTTCAAGTATTAGTTAATTGACAACATCGTAATTATTTAGTAGTTAATATTTTATTATAAATACAAGAAAAACTAATTATACGTTAATTTGTATAGTCAGAATTAGTGCTAATATTTTTTATCATTATTTATTTCAATAACTAGAATTATATTAATGAATTATAACTAATACTTTCTATAAATCCCTAACTACATTTAATAAAACTATATAATATTTTTTCCCTCATTTCAATTAAACACTATATATTTTTTTTGTGCCACCAATTTTTTTAACTCGCTTTATTAAATCATTTTATATTCATAATTATATGATTAATTACAGTTAATTAAATTTGTAGCATCTTATAAATTTTGCACAAAAGTGTGACATGATATATGAATAACAAATAATATAATTTCATAAATATTAATAATTAAGTATAAATTAATTATTATATAATAATATTTTATTAAAATAGAACGGCGATAAATATGAACTAGTCTTTGCATGTATTATTAATTACTAAAATATTATAATTATTTAATAATTAATTTTTTATTATAAAACAAATTATAGTTAATTTGTATAATTAGAATTATATTAATTATAACTAGTCTTTGCGATGCACGAACACTATTTAAAAAAATTACTAATTATAAAATAATATTAATTATATTATTAAAAATATCATATTTTTCAAAGGTTGCAATATTTTTCAAGGATATAAAGTATTTTGTTTCTATATATTTTAATTATAAAATAATATAGGTTATTTTCTAAATTAATTTGTTCAACTTAATAAAAAGTTATACAAAAGTTTGGATCAGCATGTCGAGTTGGGTTAATCGAGTTTGAAAAATTAAAATCCGTACTCGATTCATTGGTCATCAAATTAGTTCACATTCGATCGGACTAATAATGTAAACCGACCCAATTGACATTGGATCAGTTCCGATGATCAGGTTCATCAAGTCAACCGGCCCACAAAATACCCTTAGTCAATTAAAATAAAATTGAGAATATTAAATTATAATTTGTAGAAATAAAATGATCACGACTGATATTAATGTGAAGTTCTTAATTTTGTAACTTTAATTTATCTTCAATGTATGTGCTCCCTAGTTAAGTAGGGAGCACTACTTTACCTACATCTTCAATCGTAGGATGTTAAATCTATGATGAATATTATATTTTTTCTCTCTTAAATCAAGTCACCATAGATTAAAGATCCTACGGTTAAAAATGTAGGTAGCATGATGCTCCCTACTTAAGTAGGGAGCACCTCCATTTTTTTCATTATTTATATATAAAAAACATATTTATTATATTTATCTAATTAAATAATTTAGTCTCACATTATATTACGATTTTTATTGATTTTGTTTGATATATGTTGATATAGACTTTAGATATTTGACTAATGTCAAAACATTAATATGTTAAATTGATGTGTTTGATAAACAAAATTGAACAACAATGTAAAAAAAAAGTAACAATCATTTTACTAACATAATCCAATCAGAATTTAGAAGTTGAGAAATAAAGATATATTTTTCATTTCTAATTTGTCTTTTTTCTATTAGACAATTTTTTTTCAATTAGTAAAGTGAAAAAGATAATCTAGCATTAAAATTACATATTCAATTAATGGTAACTCCAATTAATTATAATCGATATTTTTTATAAATTGCTAAATATTTTTGATAAAAATATATAATAATATATTAAAGTTATTTTTTCTCATTTCAATCAAATTTTATTTATTACAATACTCATTAATCCATATAAACACATAACTAGAATATCAATACAAGAATATATATATAGAGTCCGAGAAATTAACTATTCGACATACTGATCCACGATTAACATAATAGGAGAAGGGGACACCCCTTAAATTATAGTTACAATCATATCAAAAGAATAATAAATTGAAATCTATTTGTTAGATTAAAACAGATTATAGTTAACTTTATTATCTTTATAGTTACATATTTAAATTTATATAATAACTGCACCAAATCAAGTTAAAATATTAAATTCCAATATAACTATAACATGCAAAAAGTTCTGATATAGAAAAAGAAAAAGAGATGAGTTTGAGACTGATTAGGACTTTAATCAACTCGTTCGTGTCTTCCTGAACAAGACCTATAAATAACATCATCTTCCTCTTTCTCTTTCTCTCTCGTACAACAACAAAATTTAACGTGGCCATGCACAAGATTCCCATCCAGACGTCCGAAGAGAAACAACAACAACAACATATCTCCTTCTCCAAGCAGACTTCCATGCAGCCGGACATGGACCGCATGGTCGCCCGCATCCTCGACCAGGTCCGCCACCGGAAGCTTGTCTTGATTCCCCAACCGGAGGGCGACTCGCCGGAAGGTCATCTGGGGATGGAGGACAGGATCAGGAAGCTGGTGCAACTGCAACTGCAAGGCTGCAAGGTAAGAGTGGTCTCCGGAGAGAAGGCAACCGTGGAAAAGACGCATGGCGGCAGTCATGACTACAGTTTCAAGGTGGAGAAGGTGCTCCAGAGCAGGAGCAGCATGGCGGCGTACATGAAGATGAAGAGAAGGCTGGCAGAGCTGGAAGCCGAGTTGATGGAAGACGACTGGGACAAGATACAGAGATCGATATCGATGCCACGGCAGATGATGAA
>LTAE01006052.1:0-18260 GCA_001647135.1 Pontederia paniculata | reverse complement strand
ATTAGCTTACTAGGACATGAGGAATCATAAGAGACACATATAAATATCATTGTCACAATAAGAACATATAACAATCATCACATGGGTCTTATCACATTCAACATATAGAAGAGGTCATAGAGACATTTGAACAAACACCTAGCATGCATACCTTAATGTGTTATCCTCTCATCTTTAACTCTATGAACATGAGGTTCTTATAAACATATGGACATAAATAGGTAAACAACTAGGTTAGGAATATCCTTTAGGGTTTCTAACATACATTTGGGTTCTTACAAGCATCTAGAGTTCATCATTGATCATGTACATAGTTCTAGGGTTCTTGGTTCTTCTTCAAAGCATGAATCAAGAGTTTCCTAGCATGAAGGAATCATAAAAACGACTAAATAACATATTAAGGATATGATATTCATAATAGAACCTATAATACACTTCAATGATAAAAAGAAAGACATTGAGACATATGAACAAACACCTTATATGCAATATTCCTATCATGTCATCCTATCATCTCAAGTTCTAAGAGCATGGTGTTCTTATACTCCTCAAATTCATAATATGAGGTAGAGAATGAGGGATTGGATCCCCTTTACATACCTTAGCAAAATCCCTAATTTCTTCTTCTCCTTCTTAAATCCTTCTTCTTCCCTCCAAGCTTGGTGAGATGCTTTCCTCTCCTTCCCTTGATGCTTCAAGCTCTTATCCTAAGCCCTCTTGATATAGGGAAATAGTGATTCTTCCAATCCCTTAAAACCCTAGTTTTGGTGTCCTCATGGTGGAGAGAAGTGAGGAAGAGAGAGAGTGAGAATGAGTGAAATGAGGAAATATGACTGATTTTTTTTCCTTTTTATACTTAAGGCATCATGGGTTTTAGGGTGGGTTTTAAGCCTAGTTGGTTAAGTGGGCTAATTTATCTATTTGGGCCTCTTCATTATTTTGAGGTTTTACACATTTCTTAAGATCTTATTTGATTAAGAAATAAGATTAAAATTAAAATTTTATTTTTCGTAATTGAATTTAACAATTATCTTTTTTTATCGGATGGATGCTACAATATTAATTATTGGAGTAATAAAAGTAAAGAAAATTTTAATCTATAAACAATACCTCCAAAATTAAACGGAGGCTAAGAGATTAAGAGTGAACTATGCACCGAAAATACTCACTAATTATAATTCTAATGATTAATTTTTAATATAATATTTTATTGACACGGTATTCGAGTGTTGATTTTAAATAGCATCAGATCGAACTATAACAAGAAAAAATTAAAATTCAATTTCGAAAAATAATAGTAGGGCTCTAATTTAAAACTGAACTAATCTAAATGCTGAAGTAAATCATCTAAATGATCCCAACTTCACAGAATCAAGGACAAAATTGTTTTTTTTTTAATTCTGAAATTTGTAATGTTCCGACCATCCAGATAAAATGATTAGTTTGGATGATTACGTATAAATGCAAATGATTTTCAAAGAATTTGATATTTTTAACCGCGAGCTAATGGAAAATATGAATTTTTAGTTTATCGTTCAGCAAAATTAATTTAGTTTGAGAGAGAAAGATGTCAGAAAACCTCAATACGACGTATGTAGTTCCATGTCGAGACGTCAAAAGATTCCAGTCACGTTACAGTTAACGCTACCACCTTATCTTAAGAAAAGAAAAGAAAACAAAAGAAAAGAAAAGATAGTGAATCAACAAAAAAAAAGGCTGCAAAAGGAGGATCCTGCGACAATAATTCAGATGAACAAAGAGAGTTAACATCCGCACTCTCCAATTTTCTTAACTATGATGAAAACATATTATACAATATCCACTAAGATGTTCCTCCATTGTTAACCATAATAACATTGTAAGGCTTGCATTAAAATCTTGTGCTTCTGCGACCCGAAAATTCTGATTTTGAAACACATCTAGTCTTCAGTTTTTCGACATATAGGACCAATGTTTGAGCATAAATGAGTATATCCTGTTTGGCTAACAAACCAGGAATAAGAAACATTAACAAAGAATTCCAACTAGGAGAAACAATTATTGGAGAACTCGTATGGTGACAGGACTGTTGTGGCAGAAATTCCTGTTCTTCGTGCAGGATGCGTTCATTGCTTCAAGCCGCGTAGGGAAGCGAACAATTGCAGATTTTATGGGATCAGGAAAAGCTTGCCTGCAATATGTCAGAGATGCAATTTTAAGAGTCGAATCAAACAACTACCTAGAAATAAAAGAAATGGTGGTAGAACTCACCTGAGAAATGTTTGAAGTGAGGAAGGATCAAAGTTACAACCAGACAAGAAACGCTCAATGTCTTCTGGGAATGAATTCCGAGGAAGCCCTTGCAGGAGAACCTAAACAAGCATCATAAAAAACAAATGAGGCAGTCAATTAAAATTTATATCGTTTCTCAAAAAATAATTTAAAGTTCTATCACAGGAAACTCCAAACCAAAAAAAATATTTACACTTTATTTACACTAGGGCAAAAATTATTTACACTAGACCAACAAAAAAAAATGTCAAGCAGTGGATGTTTTTGAAGTCAAACAGTGGATTTGTCCAACAAAAGCCTATTGACAAATTGGGATAAGCAGGTATTCAGAATTTCAGATGATAATTACCCATCTGACAGAAATAATCACTTTTCAGGGGAAAATAATTGCTACGATGAGGAGGAAAAGAAAAAGGGAATAAACTATTATGGTACTACCCTACTAAACTCCGCCTATGTTTATAGCCGGTCCCAAGCCCGGATAAAGGAGGAGGGTTGTGTTAGGCCTCGACAGCCAACGTAAAACCTCGTCGAATCTCATGAACATAGATCAACGAGCGCAATGGCGTCGTATGATCCATGTAGCCGACCCCACCTAGTGGGATAAGGCTTTGTTATTGTTGTATTGTTGTTGGTACTACCCTACTACTCACCTGTGATAAACTGGAAAAATCATGATGGGCAGAAAATGTTAGTAAAAAATGGAGAAAAGAACTATGAAATGGACAATGAACACAACATAATTATGAGTGCAAGGTGATGGATACATAAAAAAACTGAAAAAGCAGAAGAATGCTAGTCTATGGGTGAGGCCATAATCTCCTATTTTAAAACTTATGCAAATAAATATGAGTATAAAGGCAGAACCTTTATCTGAAGAGGGAACGAATGACTGCAATGCTAGAGTAGTCATCCATCTTGCCCCAAGATTATACAAGAAAATATTTTAGAAATGCAAATAAACATGAATATAAAGGAAGAACCTTTATCTAAAGAGGGAAAGGATGACTACCGTGCTAGAGTACTCATCCATATTGTATAAAAGAACTAGTATCATACATATGCATGTCCAAAATGAATGAGAACAACTGAACAAAAAAGTAAAAGTTAAGACAGATGTAGCCATGAAAAAACAAAATATCACAACTCATTGTCAAAAGTAAAGACAGAAATTCTGTAGATGATACAGAAATATTAAATGAAAGTAGTGAACCTTATCCTACAAGTAAAAGAGCAGGGGTTCGGGAGTTTCTAGTATCAAAATGTATAGATACCAAAATATTTTGAGATTCCATTACAATATAAGGGCATGGATAGTCACAAGCCTCCTTTGATCAGTTTACAAGGATTTATGTCGCTTCATAATTGACAAGTGAGGTCTGATCCAATACTAGGTATCTAGATTCCTTAAATGATGCAAACATACAGAAAAGAGACAATGTATAAGCGGGCATAGCCAATGAAAGCATTATATAGTCTTAGTTCCTGACCTCGACTAGATCCAAACCAAGATGTTTCTAGGCTTGCTTTCTTTGTATTTACTAAACTCTTTTAGCAATGCATTAGGCACACCTATACAACATTACTTGGTGCGATCCAGGATCTCACATGGGAATCTGAAACTGAACTGATGAAACACACAGATAATAGACACTCAACTAAACCTTCTTTGGAGAAATAGGATGTTAGTTATTACAACAAACTTGGGATCTAGTGCAATATGAACTTTTGGTAGAGATACAACCATCAAAAGGAATTTGAAGCTGACCTTGTGCAACTCATAACAGAAAAGTGCATTTTCAGTTTTGACTGCAAATTTTATCTAAAAACAAAAACTGTAAAGTTCAGCAAGTTTTGTAGGTCTTCTCAGATCTTTAAGCCCATCTTAAGGCCACAGAATTGGCACCCCTGGTAGATAGTTCATCAGAGCAAAGTTATCACCTTTAGAATTTAAACCAAATTGGTTGCGCAAAAGCAAAGGTGATGTAACTAAGTGAGTGCATCAATTCAATTATCTAAACTTCTTTGAATTAGAACACATGAAATGGTTACTCACAGTTTTACCGTCGTATGATGGAGCAATGTCCCACTGGGATCGATCAACCTGCAATATAAGAAATAGCAGCATATAAATAGATTTGTAAGTGCACAAGAACGTGTCAAAATTAAAGAAAAAACTTACGGCGTCTAACTGGTACAGGCGCCCCTTCCTTAAGGCTTGGCCCCTGGCTTTGTCGTAGGAAGAGCGAGATGAGAATTGCAACAACCTGTTGTTGGAACAATCAAATACTAATTTCATATCTTTTTTTGCATCCCGTATGCGCACCAAAAATTTGCAAAAACAATGCTAATGCGTGTGATTACAAAGATGTATACAAAAAAATTATGGCTTTTACCACTCAAGATAACCATTGACAATTTGACAGACACGAGGAATTTATCTGAGTACCATAATATCACGGTAGCAATTAACTCACGCGGCGATGGGATTATATGCCCTGTTGTACTCGATTTTGATATCATCAGTAGATAGATTACATCCTTCGAAGAAATGGATGACATCAGTCTTCAACGTATTCCTCCCGATTCCGGTCATCCTTCCAAAAACAAGATCTGATAAAAAGGAGATAAACTATATTATTTCAATGACAATAAGCTGCGCGGGAATCGGAATGATCGCACTCGAAACCCAACCAACAGTTCCCACGCAGTGCATTCTTCGTTTCAGAGGATCCGAACGAGGAACTAATACCTTTTTCAGCACCCTGGAGGAACTGGTCGGCAGTGGAGGCGTCCCGCGACTCGCTGGCGGCGTCGGACGCCGTCGTGGAGAGCGTGCGAAGGGGAGGGAGCGCCCGGAGCAGGAGCTTTGCTTCCTGAGGAGAAGCCAACGACCGGAGCGCGCTGCCGAGGAGGCGGAGCTGCGACATTCGTCCTCGCTTTCCGACGACCGTCGCGTCGAGTCGATTGAGGAGGACTGTGGCAAAGCCCTAGAAGGTGAACCGGGTCGTGGCGCTTCCTTCTGGAAACCGTGCGGATCGACAGACCAGAATCGAACCCGGTTTAGCTCGGTGTCGGTCCCGTCGTGTGGCCTCACATCACCAACATCAATGTAGCAAACATCGTTCGAGCCAAGTTTAACTGGACAGACGAAATATTAGTGGAATTGCTTCGTGTCTGCTGTTATATTCCTCCATAGCGGATCGTTCTTTACATTTCTAACTGCCCCCTATCCACCACGTGGCAGATTCGATTCCTCGCAGCAAACGGCCAAAGGACCCGACCCGGTCGTGTGGGGGCGTTCCCTTGCACGCTCGCAGGCGCTGATACCAACCGTCGATCTAGATTCTGGAGAAATCAAGATCGTCCGATTCCCCGGCGGTCTCGGAGGCACGTCGCCGTCTCCTCCAAAGTAAACGACCTCTCCCAGTTGCGACCTCTCTGTTCGCGCTAAGAACAGGGAAAAGGTCGCAACTTTGCGGCACTCGTTTCTTATATCGTCGTTGTTTCGAGCTGCTGCGACGACTTATGGCGGGTACTGCGGCGCTTGGGATGGTCGACCCCTCGGATCCGGCCTTCTGGCGGGAGTACCTGACGGGGATGCTGAAGCCGGTTGCGGCGCTGGCGGTGGTGGCCCTGGCCATGACCCTCTCGTTCACCCAGCGGCTTAAGCTGGAGGGAGAGATGTTCTACTCTGTGTTTCGCGCCTTCCTCCAGCTCTCCATCATCGGCTTCGTCCTCCAGTTCATCTTCGCGCACAAGAACGCCGGCTGGATCGTCCTCGCCTACTTGTTCATGGTATACACACACCTCATCATGGAGTTACCTCCTCGTGATCGTGTTTTGATTACATTGAATGCTCTGAGATACGTTTGCGAAGAGAATTGATGTTGTTAAGTTAAATTTAGGGGGGAAATGGATTCTTGGTTAATATAAGAAACAATGAATTCCCTCGTTTTTTGTCATTTGCATCGAGTACACAAGGGATTTGAACTTGTAAAAGTTTAATTCGCATAAAAAGAAATGCTTGTTTCCTTATGGTGTATAGTTGCTGAAATGAGATGCTATTTCTTGTATCATAAACTTTAATAGTTTTACAGTCATGCAAGATCAGTAATAAGTCATTTGTGATTGGCTTCTCTTCAACATTAGTTGCAGGAAAAATTAATGCCGATGAAATAAGGTATCCGAGAAGTTGCTTTAAGTTAACATAAGAAGTTGAAGCTCTGTGATGTTCATGATATTCCAAGCATTCATTTTTTTTTATGATCTTACTTTATACTTTTAGGAAGTAGGAACAAAGGCATCAATCTTTATTTACCCAATAAAAGGGTATCATATCTTTTCCTTTCGGCGAGTGACATAATTATCGTAACAGGAACAAGTAGTTCCCAAGCATGTATGAGATTTTCTGTTCTTTAGAACAAAAATGCAAATGATTTCAGATTCTAATTTCACACCAAGAATGCTATGCTACTAGAAACTACTTCAAATTGGTACTATTCCAATGCTTAGAACATCTTTTTCCCAGCCATTTACATTTAGTGTAAGGTAAAAGCTCATAATATTTTCATAAGTTCTTTTTTCTTTCTTGTTTGAAACCTGACATTTGTATCAGAATATGCCCACAGAAAATCTCATCCATGTTCCTCAATATTACGATTAAGATAGATTTGAACTCAATCATGGTTCTCTAGCTACAAGTGACTATTTTGCTATTTCTTCATAATGACAGTTCATGCATGGGTTACAAGTACTGAAAATGTGCAGGTGTCTGTTGCTGGTTATACAGCAGGTCAGCGAGCCAAGCATGTCCCTCGTGGAAAGTTCATAGCTGGAGTGTCCATTTTGGCTGGAACAGCGCTGACAATGTTCTTACTTGTCGTGTTGAACGTTTTCCCTTTCACCCCGCGATACATCATACCTATTGCTGGAATGATGGTTGGCAATGCAATGACAGTAACAGGAGTCACAATGAAGAAGCTAAGGGAAGATCTCAAAATCCAAAAGAACCTGGTTGGTTTTAATTTTGTTCTTCTTGGATTTTCTTTTGTCGTGATTCTAAGCATGTCTGATACTTACTAAATGCTACAATCTGTTTTAAGGTGTGACTTCTTCTTAGTTCTGCCAGTGCCATCTTTGCATTCTGGTTGTTTCTTTACAAATCAACTTTTATGTCCCAAAAGTTCTATCTCAGTATCACTGCATGCTTAGCATTTTAGTACATCTTTCTAATCAAATCAGCAGCACAAAAGTTTGTTTAAAATCTCAATTCTGTATGACCTTAAAGATCGAGAAATGTTACTTTCTTTATCATAACCTTCAAGATCTAGCTATGTTACTTTCTTTACTAGGGTATTATAATTGATTCTGTGATACTTGCATCTTTCTTTGCCTAATAGGTGGAAACAGCATTGGCTCTTGGAGCAACTCCACGCCAAGCCACCGTTCAGCAAGTTAAGAGGTCTCTAGTAATCGCCTTGTCGCCAGTCCTCGACAATGCCAAGACCGTCGGCCTCATCTCTCTTCCAGGCGCCATGACCGGGCTGATAATGGGAGGTGCATCTCCATTGGAAGCGATCCAGCTTCAGATTGTCGTCATGAACATGCTCATTGGGGCATCGACAGTAAGCAGCATCTGTTCGACTTACCTGTGTTGGCCTTCTTTCTTCACAAAAGCCTTCCAGCTCGAGTACAAAGTCTTTGCTGCTGACTAAATGCATGTACCTTGCACAAGTTTATGTAGTTTAGTGTTGTATCTGTATTGATGGAATTGGAAAACAGATGAACTAATTTTGTGATGTAAATTTTAACTCTGTAGACATGAGCAACTTGTGCTATTTTGTGTAAATTGGGGTGTTCTTGATCTTTTGTGTGGAATTTTAGATGAATGAGCTAATCATCTTACTTAAAAGAAAAGACTCGATATTTACATGTTGCGTTGTTTTATGAGAATAATATTTTTAAATAAATTTTGATTAAATAAGCTTGCCACCTTTCCTCAAAAATTAAGTATACATAGAAGAATGACATATCCTTGCATTAATATTTTAACGTCATCATTCGAATCCAAACTTAATTGTCTGAACATAGTTACCATTGCCTAAAAACTCAACTCATTCAAACAACCTCTTCCTTTCTTTCCTTTTTCCTTTCTAATATTAATTAACAACAGCATATATGTATATGTATTGTAGTAGAGTAATTTCACCATCGTCTCTAAACTTTATTTAAATAAAATTGTTTCTGAACTTACACTTGATAAAAAACATTTTATTTTTTCGAGACATAATAGTGGGTTTATATTTTACTCTAGTAGCATGAATGTCACGGATGAAACTCTTATTTTTTTTTAAATAAATCTATTAAGGGTGAATTTTACACCAAAAAATTACTTAGATGTTTACTGCATATATATTCTATTAGCGCCATTAATAATTTGTTAAAAGAGATAAAAATTCAGAGCGACAACCTTCTTTTTACTTATTTTATTATGGCTATTCATTCTTTTTAACAATTTGTGCGCACAAAATATGTGATCATATATTAGTTGAACTAAGTCCAGTTGACACGAATAGTTAGTTAGGTCTCTATTGAATTGAAATATCAAGAATTAATTGTCTTGAGTTCTAGCTCTAAAATCATTAAATTAATTAGAGAAACGTCACTTTAGATCTTTCACCTCGACTTTGAATTAATGAGATGCTAATTATTATAAACACCGATCACCACTTGAAATATAAAAATATATATTAATTGTACACAATTATACTAGATGATAACACTCATTTAGAGCCCAATCATTTATTATTTTCATTTTTCTCTCCTCACAATTTTCCAAACACTTTTATTTTATCCGAAAACCCAAATGCTTGAAATTTATTTACTTTTAATTATACATTTCTCTTTCACCCTTATTTAATGTTAACGTTTTAATATAAAAAATGGAAAAAAAGTTGAATAAGATCATCTTCACCCTATTTTCTTTCTATACCATTTGATTTTTTATTCTTTTTTAAAAAATAAAGTTAAATTGACTTAGATTAAATCAGAGTAAATGGTAAGTATATTGCAGAATTTATGCAATTGAAGTATGGACAATTTAGATGCAATTGGATAATATTAAAATTTAGAGGTAAAATAGATAAATAAGAGGAAAGCTGAAATAACCCCAAAAAATAAAATCTTCACAGTGAATATAATCCAGATTTCATCAACATACTTATTTTCAAATATTAATTAAAGTGTGTTTAGCAACTTGTTATGTGTTCATAAGATTAAATATTAGAGAATTAGAAGGTCAAAGATTTGGGAGCATAAATTAAAAAAAGAAGCTGCCACAAAGTTCCCTCAATAACAAGAACAACCAGAAACGAAGGCTTTGGACACACAACTGCAGAATTTTAAATCCGCCGCCGGCGCCGGTAGGAAGGCTTTTGAACACAAAATATACCGCTGGGATCGCCCATGAAGAGGCCGCCCCGCTGCCGGAGGCGCTCGCCGATCTCAGTCCACCACCGCCTCCTCGTCCTTGCCCTCGCCTTCGTTTGCTTGATCCCCGGTGAGCAGTAGCATCAATTCTTTCGGCTTCTACCCCTTCTTTGCTTCATCTCCTCTCTTTTCTTCATTCTGTTGTGAAAAATCGAGGTTCGATTATAGTTTAATTTTATCAAAATTCATTTTTTCCTGTTTGAACCTGTGCCTGTTGTGAGAAGGTGCGATCTTTTTGGTTGAATTAGCTGAACAGAGGCATGAATATGATCTTGGGTGTGGGAATTAGAGATTTATGTGTTCGATGCTTCTGCGAGGAATCAAAATTATCAAGATTCACTTGTTTGTTTAGCTGAAGCTTTGTTGATTGTTAAAAGATCCGATAGTTTGTTTTTGCGGAGTTAGCTGATTAGAGAGGTCATTTTGCACTTTCTAGATTGATCTGCGCAAAACTATTACGAGAAAAAGGGAGGAAAATCTTGTGTACAACTTGTAGGATTAGGTTTGTGTTTATGATAAATCTAGGTCTAGAAGCACATAAATGGATGACAAGAATAGTGGAAAAGAAATTGGAGTTGCAGAAAAAAGTTCTGATGCTGGTGAAATGAAGAATGGAGTGAAGAGAATTTTATTGTTTTTATTTCTTTTCACACTTTAGCCATGGAAGTGATTCTACGCCAGGGATATGCATTTGTTTCTCGATGCTAAAGACAACATCTGTGCAAAGAAACTATAGTTTCTTGGTTGAGAAATAAAATGGTTATAAGATATGCTTTGTCTCCGGTTTTCCCATGAAACATTAGGTTGCTAAATGGTTAATGGAGAAAGCTTTCAAGGAGCTACTTAGAAATAATTGCATCAGTTTCCTTTCTCAAGGCATGCTTATTCGAACAAAATGGCACCCCCAGTTTAGCGAGTTTTATGGATGAACATGTGGGATGTTTTATGAATGCTTTGCAACTTATGAAGAGCAAGGTAGGTAAAATCATCCTTAGCACTGATAAAAGATCTAGGCAAAAGTGTGGTAAGTGCTGATATAAGGAAGCAAGTAAGCAATGAGTTTGTTTTGTGTTTTGTTGCACTTTTAGAAACAAGATGTTGCGAGTTAATTTGTTTCATGTGTTGCACTTCATTTTTGTCGAAAGGCTGTTGATTCTGGCTTTATATTAATTGTTGTCTTTTTTCACTATCTGCAGGCCATCTTTCGTCAAAGGTTGTTACCCTTGAATCAATAAAGATATTCACCACTCACGAGTGGGCATTTGAACCAATTGTTTACTTCCATTGTCAAGGAGAAAACAAGACAACATTGCCAGATGTGAAAGAGAAAGACACCCTGTATACTTTCCATGGTGAAGAATCTTGGCAGGTTTGTGGCAAATGAATCTTTCTATATAATGATACGAGACTGATCTAAAAATGTTCATTATGTTTAAGAATGTCTCAAAACCCTGGACAGCAAGACTTTCAGATTTTGTATGCTAAGATTTCCTTGCACTTTGACTTACTATTCGGCCAGCTTTGATTTTCCTCCAGTTCTAGTGGCTAGTGCTGATTTCATAGACTTGGATGTTAGTTTTTTTTTTAATTTAAGTTGGTGTTGTTTCTTTATTCATTAAAGACAAATGGGGTTTTCAAGGTACCTTATATATTTACTGCACTTTTGCAGCCTCTAACAGAACTTCCAGATAAGAAATGTAAAAGATGCGGCTTTTATGAAAAGGATACAGTGAAACCTGATGACGTGTTTGATGAGTGGGAGCTGTGTCTCGGTGATTTTGTGGATGGTAAATATGTGCACTTCAAAGAGAATGAATTCAATGCAACCTTTGTTTGCTTGGATTGCATTGCTTCAAATGGTCAGTTCTATGTATAGTTCAGCATTTTAACCATATTCTTTTTGTTTTTGTTCCTTTGTAATTTTGAACTCTCGCTGCTTCTTGTCCCAAGTTACTCATGTCAATGTTACCTACCTGATGACACTCGACATCCTAATTATAAAATTTTTGGCTATACATGAAGTAATTCTTCATCATCTTTAGTGTTAGTGTTTATGTTCTTTCATGAACTTTCTTTTAGAAGAATCCTAAACCATGTATTTCATCATGAAGTGCCTGGTTACAGATTTCATAAGCTTATTTCTACTGTTTTTGTAAAGGACGCTTATTTCTGATGTTCTCTTATTGCAGCCACAAGTGTTGATCAACCTCCCACACCAAAGGAAGAGGCTCCTGTCAAGCATAAGAATTTGGTTCTGGTGATTCTGATATCCACACTGGCGACTGTCATAGCTGCAGGAAGCATTTTGGCCTGTTACAAATACTGGCAGAAAAAGCAAAGGGAACATGAGCAAGCACGATTTCTGAAACTTTTTGAAGATGTTGATGACATTGAAGATGAACTGGGTCTAGGCACTGTAATATAAAACAGTGATTTGTGTAACCTCTCCACTTTTCATTGTCATGTGTATATCAAATAACTGGTCATTGACAATGAAGACGGTCATTAAAGTTTTGGCTACCAAACAGTAAGGCATACTTTGCTCAGATTCATCACTGATAGAGATTGCTGTCATTGATGTGATTTCCTTTGATAGCCACTATTAGCATTTGAGCCGTATAAACACTTGTACATTTCATCCTTTTGAATTAATACAAGTGGATGACTACTACACTTTGTAGTCATCCTAGAGATGGTGTAATTCAGGACTGATCATCTTATATTGTGATTATCAGAAAATGAGTTTTCATTGTTCACCGCCCATAATTCTGCCATTAAGAAAACTCTAGCAATTTGGTTGAAACGGAATATTTCTTGGAACGATAACATTTCAAAGAATGTGATTCTAATGAATCATATTCTTGAAATTTTTATATTACCGTGTTTGATTCTGGTCGAAATCTATTCATAATAAATTTAATTTTATAATTTATATGAAAAAAGAGAAGATTAAAGAAGAAATGAGAATTATGTGAGAGAAAGTGACAGAAAAATAACGAGAGGAGATTAGAAAAAGAAAAATAACTGAGTATATTGAGGAGAGAGAAAGTGAAGATATATTAGATAAAAAGAGTAGATTTGAGGAGGGACAAAGAGAGAAAAAGTAAAGGAGAAAAAATGCAAAATTGAACGAAAGAGAAAATGAAGATATTAGAGAAAGGAGAAAAAAAAATTATATGTGAAATAAAATAAGATTATAAAGGAGAGAAAATGAGAAAATTAGAGGAGAGAGAAAATAATAATATTAAAGGAAAGAGAATGAGAAGATTATATGAGAGACAAGTGATATAGAGGTGAGAGAAAGTGAGATATTATGAGAGGAGAAATGAAAAATAATAAGAAGAGATAAAATTATAATGTTAAAGGAAAGCCAAGAAAAATATTATAAAAGAGAGAAAGTAAGTGTACTAAAAAAAGCAAAATTTGAAGGAAAGAGAAAATTATGAAATTATATTATACAAAAGAGAAAAAAGAGATATTAGAGAAGACATAAACTAATAAAATTGAAGGAAAGAGAAAATTATAAAATTAGATTATTTGCAGAAAGAAAGTGAAATATTATAAGAGAAAGAAAATAAAAAAAATGTATGAAAGAGAAAATGAGATATTAAAGGAGATAGAAAATATGATATTATATATAATAAAAATATGAAAGTTAGAAAAGAGAAAAAATTATGATATTAGATTATAGGAGAGAGAAAGTAAAATATCATAGGAGTGAGAATATCGAGATATTATATAAGAGAAAAAATAAAAAAAATGAAGGAGAAAAAAGTGAAATATTGAAAGAGAGAGAAAGTGAGATATTACATAAAATAAAAAAATAGAGAGAAAAAAATTAAAATATTATAAGGGAGAGAAACTGATATTGTAAAAGAGAAAAAATTAGAGAGAAGTTATGAGATTAATTTAAAAGAGAAAAAAAGTGAATTATTAACGGGAAGAAAAAATTAAGTAGTAATACGAGAGAAAGATGATGAGATTGAAAAAAAAATAAAGAAGAGGAATAATTATAATATTAAATAAAAAAGAAAAAGAATAAATTATAGATAAGCAAAGATTTATTAAAAACGTCGGAAAGTAAAAAAAATTGTATAACTTAGGCTATATAATTTTTTAAAAAATAAGATTTTAATTTGTGATGCATATAATAATATAAAATATTAACACACTTCTTAAGATTCTTTTCATTTGATGTAATCTCGTTCCAAAAAGATCCGAAAAGAATGGACAACAAAAGAAACGCAGCAGGAAGGTAGTGCAGAAACTGAAGCTTTCTTATTCACCCATATATCAAGTCCAAAGGCCACTAATTCCGTTGATAAAAATGAAATAGAAACAGGACAAACTGATTGCACTCTTTATCACTATATAATCTCCATAGCATCGATGCCTTGCAAGCGAGATTGTTACTAAATCTCACTTCCACTTCTTGAACTTTCCTCCATGCTTGCCGTGCTTGTGCCCAAACTTTCCATGCTTGCCCTTCCCGTGGTGCTTGAATTTGCCATGATGACCAGGCATGTGGCCGGCATAAGCTCCGTGAGCATAACCCCCGTGTCCGCCACCGAGGTGAGATCCATGAGCCAAGTGGCTTGCTCCATAAGCGGCCGCGGCGGCAGCTGCTCCACCGGCTAGCATTGTCCCCATATGAGAACCATGTCCTGAGAGCATGCATCATCAAGAAGTTAAGAACATGAAAAGCTCACCAAAATGTTACATGTACCAAATGATCATAATAATTTGATTGATATTTAAGTGGCAAGCCAAGTCCTGAATTGCACTCAGGACTAGGACAGCAATGCAACAATAATACATCCAATCTGATTTCCATATGCTCAAACCAAACCTTATGTGGCGAAAGACGCGAATGTGCAATGTTTCTGTGAATCTTTTACTGAACTCATCATGAAAATGGAGTTATAATTATTTGAAATTGCATCACGGATCAGCATCGAAAACACACTATTAAGCTATAGTACCTTGATGAGCAGGTGGACCAGGTGGGTATGCTCCAGGTGGGTATGCACCAGGTGGATATCCTTGTGGGGGGTATCCATGTGGAGGATATGCCCCAGGTGCAGGAGGGTAAGCTCCGGGAGCAGGAGGGTATCCAGCGGGTGGATAACCAGCAGGGGGATATCCAGAATGTCCATATCCATGCAATCCTTTTTCGCCATCTTTATCGTGCTTGTCCTTGTCTTTGCCACCTCCCATTTTTTTCTCTTGGAGATGCTGATACCACAAAAATATATGAGAATTAGCCATGTAAATTCGAAGCTGATCGATAGTGGACATCATATGGAGGTTGATCCTTAACAACTATGATGCTTGAATGTTCTGTCAAAACAAAAAGAATTCTCAAGTATTTTTTTTATCATATCATCACATCCAACATGTGCATGTTATGGTTTATATCTTCAATTAGAGTTTTAGGACATTCTTTATGTTCTGTTTGTAGCCAAATCTTATTATTATCTCATCGCAGTTCCACTCACCCTTCTCAAACTTGAAACGTTCAAAGGATAACAATGCCTCCCACAATGGATCAATCAAGATGCTTGCAGTTATCTATATGATGGTATACCATTAATGTGCCTCTATGTTCTCTATAAGATCAGATTGAAATTGAATGGAGGAAAATATTAGACAAGCCCCTGCACCCTTATCTTTCCTGAGAGCTAAATGCACAAGATCACTGCTTTCACCTTGACCTCTCATGCATTCATTCAACTTGCTCATCTGAACCTCTCGGTGCTTAATAGACTTTTTCAGTAATTCTCCTCCTAATTAACTAAAATCAGTTTACCTAAAATTGAAATTGAACGAAAAGAAAAATAATTTTACAGCCCATTGCCTTCCCTCTCATTAATCTTTTTTTTTTTCTCTTTTCGTCTCTTTCACCCTCCACTCTCGTTCTCTAATAGGAACGCCCAATGGACAAAACAAAACAAGCAAATGAATTTGACCTGCCATATCAAAGATTAAAATGTGGGAGTTCCAATTTTACAACTGGCACTTCTCTTCTAATACACCATGCAATTGTTCTTGGAGAAACAAAACAGCATAGCAAACAAGGAAAATAAATCGAAATACCAAACAGGCACAAATCACCTACATATATTACATATATATGCTCTTAAGCAAATCTTAAAGGATTATTTCTGATCCAACTAATCTAATCCTCCAAGGACAAAAAAGAACCCTAACGTGGCCGTGAATCAATAAAATTCGCAGAAAATTGCATAACCAGAAGACGATACCATTCATCATCTCCTGTCATGGAACAGTTTAAGATGCAACAGAGTTCAGGATTCAACAGTCAATACAGTTCTACAACTAATCCTTACAAATAAATAACATGTAGAACAGAAGGAATTTTCTTTTGTTGCCACCCCAATTTCCAAACTTCGTCTCAACTAATAGAATCTACGACAAGATATATGCACAGAAGACCTAATCCTGAGATGAATCCAAATCATGCATGTGCCGATCTCTAGATTACGAATTTGTACTAACAAAATGCCTGACAGCACAGCAATCAGCAATCCAGTTCCATTCTGATAATTCGATACTAAAATGAAATCCAAAGTATACGAAATCATTCAACATAAAAATATGATCTAAAGAACTCACCAAAAAATTCCTCTGAAGCGAGAGAGATGGAAACCTCTCTCTCTACTATATATATATATATATATATATTTCTCTCTCTCTTCCGTTGACGGCTGCTCGATCTGAAGGAGGCAACGACTTGGCTGCCAACTACAAAAGGTATGTCCCTGCTCTCAACTTCAACTTCCTCCGGCGATCACGAATGACCTCCCTTCCTCTCTCTCTTCCATTGACGGTTGCTCGATCTGAAGGAGGCGACAACTTGGCTGCCAACTACAAACGGTCTGTCCCTGCTCTCAACTTCAACTTCCTCCGGTGATCACGAACGACCTCCCTTTCTCTCTCTCTTCCATTGACGGCTGCTCGATCTGAAAGAGGCGACGACTTGGCTGCCAACTACCACGATCTGTCCCTGCTCTCAACTTTCTCCAGCGGCCACAAACCGCCTCCCTTTCAAGCCGCCAGGAGACCATTGTCGAGCGCCTTGCCATCTCTAGGTTCGTATTTCCTCTTTATCTTTACATTTTCCTTCGTTGACATATCTCCACCGCCTTCATTGTCATCCCAATTAGTCGACCAAGAAACTTCTAATTTAACTTTATTGTTAGATGTCCCTTTTGTTGTTGATATGCCCATGTGCATCTTGCACAGTTACATGTATTTTTTTTAATTTTGTCCATTTTCCTGCTAGGTTGTTGTTAAATAAGGTGCCCTGCACACATAAGGATAAATCTTCCATCAATCTTTAATAAAAAAAATCTGAAAATTAATCATATCTTCCATGAATCTGCACATTTTTCATCTATATTTGTGAGTTCTTGTTTATTCTTTTGAGCATGAAGTTTGTCACCTGTGATAGAGCATCATACAATTTTTGATAGAATAATGGAACTGTACATACATGAAATATAACCCATTAAATAAGGGAATGTGTAAAAAGATACTTATATGTACAACTATATGAAGCACCATAGATTACTAACCTCACCATCAATTGTTGCTTATTGTGTGGAATTAGTTTGTTGACCCTATTTTCATCAACCAAAATGAAAATGTCAAAGAGTAATCAAACCAATTGAAAAGCAACTAACTTAAACAATAGATTAATACCTTTGACAATGCACAATGTTTCGTAGAATGACCTTGCTTACCTCAGATTTTACAACTTATCTTCCTTGACTCTGGTTGGGACATTAAAATCTCTACACTAGATTTTATTCTTACTAATTTTCTTGGTCTGCCCTTGGATTTCACACGATTTGGATCACGTATAACATATTGAAGTCCTTGTAAGTTGGTATTTGAGATTTTTGTAGCAGGTTCTATTGCATTGTCATCATCTTCAGAAACTGACAATTGTTTGATAAGATGAGTTAAATTTTCCATCCCAATGGCAAATTTTTTACGAGATCGCAATCCCATTTCTTGTGCTTTCCATATATTAGTCCTCCAAGACCAAATTTCTAAAGGAGTCAAACAACTATCTTTTGACGTTGAAGTACAAACATTTTGAGCACTTGTTGTCATTGCATTATCTTGAAATACACGTGCATTTGCATAACGAGCACTTGTTGTCCAACGATGGAGAATATATTGCTCGGGTATGCTACATATTCTTTTCTCATTAAGAATAACTATAATGTGAGCACAAAATATTCCATCTTGCTCAAATTTTTTGCATGAACAACTTATATAAATACTTGGCTGAGCAATATATTCCACTCTTATCTTTCCATTATCTTCAAATCCAGCTACATATATAGAGTATACCTCTTTGTTACTGTCTTTTGATATTTTTCGAGACCACAATCCTGGAAACTCTCTAAATTCATTTTGTAATAACCAAAATATTTTTTGAGTGTACAATTGAATTGCATGTTTTT
>LTAE01006051.1:5481-26613 GCA_001647135.1 Pontederia paniculata | reverse complement strand
ACCCCAATAAATTCATATCACCGGATTCGCGTCGTTGAGAGGAGTGTAGTCGTACCTTCTGATTGTCGAACGGCCGCCGGAGTCACCGTCGTCGGGCTGCCCTGGTCGCAGCAGCCGCGCGCGGAAGAGACACACGGAGGGGGTGGCGGCACTGTAGCAACCGTAGGGGAGAAGAAGAAGGAGTTTTATAAAAGGGGAGGACACGTGTCGCGCATCCAACGGTCGGATCAAAATTTATTTTATTTTTATTTAATTTATTTCCTTCCCCTGCGAAATGGCAAAGTTAACCCTGTTAATTTGAAAAAATTCATAATTGCCACTGTGGGCTTTTGAGTTTTAGAATGGGCTGTTTCAGGTTGCCCCACAAATTCATGTTGGCATGATCCACATAACATTCTTACCCGCCGACGTGGACTGGTGTAGTATGTCTTTTCCATTTGTAGATCTGGGTGAACAAAATACATTTATGTCACCCACATATTTGGATTGATTATAGCGACCCTCCTGGCCACTCATAGATTTAGATGGATGCACACGATTTGCTCATTCACAAATGAAGATGTAGACAACCAACACATGTTTTTGCCCTGCAAATTTAGATAATGTTATTGCATGTCCATAGATGTAGATAAGCGCACTCAATCTGGCCGTCCACATATTTAGGGAACATGATCTTTCGGTCCACATATGCAAATGAACATGGCCCCAGAATACTTGCCCACAACACTTGCATGACGTCTTGGCGGAAACACGCATTGTCTCCATTTCCTCTCTTGAATTTGTCCTTGGTGCAAGTATCGTCGATGGATTCTTAATGATGGAGGATCATATTGGATCTCATTCTAATATCAGTTTGTTACATATGATACAAAAAATATATCTCTAATTTACCATGAATGATACTATAACAAATAATTCGAATATCACTTGTGAATGTCAAGGAAGAGAGATGATCAAACATGCAAAAAACAAATATCAAAATTTACGAGATTCATTCTTAACAAGACTAAAAGACTACGTTCTTAAACAACAACGTAAATGTTTTATGTTGGTGCATAATGACAAACAAAATACCAAAGCCCCTGCAGGAAGGTTAACATGGGTCCACTAAATCCTTCTTCGAGCTCATTAACAGACGGGCAACATAAATCATCCTAAATAAGGACACAAATGATAGATAATACATATGAAAATATCTTATGAAATTATATTTATCTTATATTTATAATCTCTCTCCAATATATATGAAAATATCTTATGAGATTATATCTATTTTATTTTTATAATCTCTCTCATACTTTAGAAATTTCAAATTTCATATAAACAAAAAGATAAATAAAATATGAATTAATTAGGATGATAAATCCTAATTAAATAAGCTATAAAGTTCACTCCAAGATTTCAAACTTCAATCGAAAAACTTTTAATAAACATTATTATTAGTTGTTCGCCAAATTATAGGAGAAACAACTAGCCTACAACTCTGTAATTTGTTCATTCACACATCAAAAGGCTAAAATAGTGCCATAGGTCCTCACATGACACAAACTTTAATGTCATTTACTAATTATTAATTTGAACAAATTAGAATTAAGTAGTACCTCTAATATTCTTTTATCTGAGTTTTGTAAAACAAGCACATGACTAATGAGTTATCTAATANTACCAAAGCCCCTGCAGGAAGGTTAACATGGGTCCACTAAATCCTTCTTCGAGCTCATTAACAGACGGGCAACATAAATCATCCTAAATAAGGACACAAATGATAGATAATACATATGAAAATATCTTATGAAATTATATTTATCTTATATTTATAATCTCTCTCCAATATATATGAAAATATCTTATGAGATTATCTCTATTTTATTTTTATAATCTCTCTCATACTTTAGAAATTTCAAATTTCATATAAACAAAAAGATAAATAAAATATGAATTAATTAGGATGATAAATCCTAATTAAATAAGCTATAAAGTTCACTCCAAGATTTCAAACTTCAATCGAAAAACTTTTAATAAACATTATTATTAGTTGTTCGCCAAATTATAGGAGAAACAACTAGCCTACAACTCTGTAATTTGTTCATTCACACATCAAAAGGCTAAAATAGTGCCATAGGTCCTCACATGACACAAACTTTAATGTCATTTACTAATTATTAATTTGAACAAATTAGAATTAAGTAGTACCTCTAATATTCTTTTATCTGAGTTTTGTAAAACAAGCACATGACTAATGAGTTATCTAATACAATTAATAGTGAAAATGATTATCAATTAAATTAGTTGGACTTTTAGAATCTTCTAAATTACAAAAAAATAGCATTAAAAATGGAAAATGATAATATTTTTAATCCGAAAAATATTTTCTGACAATCATATTATTATGTGTTAAATGGTTACTGTTGTGGTCACTTTGAATGAGAAAAGCATGCTTGTTGAGGTTGGAGCTGGAAGACGCGCTCCAAGCGCTCTATTCCTATGGGATGACGTGGGCGTGGCAGAGGTTGCGGAAGACTCGGCATCGGCACGGGCAGGGGCAAACGACATTGATGTTATAGTAACGCCTATATAAGAGCTCAATGGAGAGGAGAAGGATCAATCGTTCGGGATCCTCAATCACATTCAATGTTCTCAAATACTACCCAAGATCACATGAGCATCATGATGATTCCATCAACTTCTGCAACTCTCTCGCCGAACTTTTCTCAGCACCTGGAGGAAGACAAACAATATATTTATTGTAGCAATCTTCCCCATCCATCACATCGACTCATCAACTCGATCTCTTACGTCTATTTCAATCAATTTTTGAGTCATTAATCAACGCCGTTCGTTTTTTCCCTTATTGATCTATGCCATTCGTTTTACTATTGATCTCACCCGTCAAGATCGTTTTTTGAGTTTGATTTGCACCATCCATCTTAATTTTGTTCATTGTTTTAAGTTATTGATCAGTGCCGTCAACTTGATTTGATTTTCAATCCTCACCGTTTATTCGCCTTCTGATCTGTCGAGTTAAACTTCATTTTTAAAACCATCCTGTTAATTATCTCTTGCTAGTTACAATTATTTTTATTTTTGGAAATCTTTTATCACATTATCATATGTACGTACTATTTGATTTAGAAAATCTTCTAAGATATTATTTAGTATCTAAATTTAGAAGTTTGTTTTATGAAGTTGTTACAAATCTACTTATTTCAGAAATTATTCTTGATTTTAAACAACAAGTGTCACAATATTGTTTTACCACATTATTATTTTTTTCTCAATTGTTTGGCAATTATCGTCTTGTAATATTTGCACACATTGTAATTGAATTTTTGAATTCAAGATTCTGCAATTATTCCACAATCACATTCACTATTCCGTATAATTTTTTTTTGTTGACACTTGATCATTCTATCGAATGATCTATTATCATTAATCTCGCCGCTTGCAATTAACTTCGAAATTATTTTATCTTTTTGTTGATTCTGCAAATATATGTCATTGATCTATGAGAATACTCTACAATCATCTCCAAAATCTTAGATTCAAGAATCCCCTATATATATATATATTTGCAATTGTTACTGATTGATTACTAATTCATCATTGATAAATATTTCCTAAATTACCATCCATGATATAATCAGTTCATTATCGACTCTATATATACTTTTTCAGTTAACTTGCTGTTAAATTCATATCTTGCAATTTAAATTCCTTCTTCTGCAATTTTTTAGTATTAATCATTGTTAAATCTGTTATATACACCATTTCCTTATTTGGTCAATTTCTGAGATTGTTTTATTTAAAAGAAATTAAGACTTCATTTTTGGGAAAACATTTTAAATTTTGTTTTCGAAATTTATGAACTTTATTTTTCGGATAGTAATTTATTTTCTGAAATTATTTTTTTTGTTTTCTGAAAATTATTTAAAGAAGTCTATTTTCGAAAATTATTTTTGATAATTATTTAAAGAAGTTTATCTTCGAAAATTATTTTATTTTTGAAAAATTATTTAAAGAATCTTATTTTCGAACAATATTTTATTTTCTGAAAATTATTTTTGATAATTATTTAAAGAATTTTGTTTTCGAAAATTATCTTATTTTCTGAAAATTATTTAAAGAAGTTTTATTTTCGGAAATTATTTTAGTCTCTGAAAATTATTTAAAGAAGTTTATTTTTCGAAAATTATTTTATTTCCTGAAAATTATTTAAAGAAGTTTTATTTTCAAAATTATTTTATTTTCTGAAAATTATTTTATTTTCTGAAAATTATTTAAAGAAGTTTATTTTTGAAAATTATATTATTTTTTATATTATTTAAAGAATTTTATTTTCTGAAAATTATATCATTAGTTTATTATCTTTAAATTATTTTATTTCTGAAAATTTCTGGAATTAGTTTATTATCTGATAATTATTTTATTCTCTGATCATTATATCATTTTTGAAAGTCACTTTATTCTTTGAAAACTATCTAAAGAAAGTTTTTTGAAATTATTTTATTTTCTAAAATTATTAGAGGATATTTTATTTGTTTTAATTCAAAGATTACTTAAATAATACATACATATTAAATATTTGTTCAATAATTCTTAATTCTTGTTTATCATTTTTTTCGCAATCAATTGAACATTATATAATTGTCAATTTGTGATTACATCAGATAAATTAACAAAATGACTTCAAGAATTATTGTTGGTGAAATGACGAGGATGGAACGCCTTAATGGCGTTAATTGTGACATATGGAGCATGAAAGTTAGGTTTGGACTGATCCATAAGAACTTTGATGAATACATTGACTCTATTGCTTTCAAATTTTCTAAGAGAAAGCAAAGAAGCAGTGAGAGAAAAATGATAGAAAAGCAAAAACCTTCATATTGATACATATGGAAGACAATCTTATTAGGGTATTTGAAAATCATAAAACAAAACGTGATCTGTGAGAATCACTTAAGGACAAGTATGATGATAAAATTAATACTAATATCCAACTTCTCTTATATAACTATAATCTCTACAAAAAGGAAATTGATAATGTAATAGATCATGTAAACAAGATAATAATTATGGATAAGGACTTAGCCTATGTAGGAATAGTCCTATCAGAAACTTTGTTGGTGGCAATGATACTGAACAACTTGTCATCTTCATTCAACATGGCTGCCACAATGCTACAACTTAATAGAACAATTAAGTCGGTCACAGATTTGCCGATCCAGTTAGCCATAGAGCAAAATATGGCTAAGAACAAAAAGAATGTGAGGTCTTCAAAATTGAAGAGGTGGAAGAAGAAGAAGCGAACATCACACTTCACAGGAAGAATCTAGGATCAAATAGGAAGCCATTTAAAGAGCGCGCAAAGATACTAAGAGGAGTCTATTTTAACTGTGGAAAGTTTGAACATTTCAAATCCAGCTGTCCCACAAGAAAGAAATCGGGTCAGAATAAGACCCCGCAAAGAATAGGCCATAGTAAGATCGAGTTCGCTGAAGTTGTCAAGTGCAATGCTGCGACGACAAATATTGAAGGGTGGTGGATCGACTCTGGTGCAACCAGCCACATTGCGAAGACCAAAGAAAACATTGTGTACTTCAAAGAGCTGAAGGCTGGAGAACAGATGATATTCATGGGGAACAACACCTATGTGGACGTTGAAGATGTTGAAAAATATATGTTGAATTTGAGAGACAACATTATGGTTATTCATGTTGTGTTGTATACACCAGGAATTCGTCGAAACCTTATCTCAGTCTCTATTCTCATAATGTAAAAACTTTGAAGTACGTTTTTATAATGACCGTGTAACCATAGGAAAAAATGGTAGGGTCTTGATCATGGAAAAACTTGTACATGATCACAATTTGTTTTGTCTGACGGTCAAGAATAATGAAATAATGAATATCTCTTCTGAGTATTCCTTGTGTTTTTGTCAAATTATAATATCTGGAATGAGAGATTAGGTCATTCTAGAAAGGATAAAATAGAACGAATAATGATAATTAACCTAATACCTAAAATATAAAGAACAAGGATATCTCCTTGTGAACATTGTTTGACCGGTAAGATGACTAAAAAATATTTTCTGATAGGAACAAGGTCAAAGGGATTGTTAGACTTGGTTCATTCGAATATTTGTGGTCCATTGAGTATTGCTACCATAGAAACAAGGAATACTATATCACATTCATTGACGATTATTCTAAGTTCTCCTATGTTTATCTCTTGGAAAGAAAAGCTGAGAACTTTGAAATATTTAAGAGATATAAGACTGAACTGGAGAAGAAATTGGAGAAACCAATTAAAATTTTAAGGACAGACAGATGAGAGAAGTACACCTCTCGGGAGTTTGAGACTTATTGCATTCAAGAAGACATATGTAGGCAGATTACAATGTCTTATACGCCACAATAGAATGGTGTGACAGAAAGAAAGAATAAGACTCTGATGAATGTAGTAAAATGCATGTTGTCCCATTCTGGCCTCCCTAAAAGGTTTTAGGGTGAAACAATGATGACTACAAATTACATACAAAATAAAATTCCCACCAAGTTCATAGAATTAACGTCATATGAAGCATGGAATGATAGGAAGTCAGAGTTAGGCCATATTAAAAAATGGGGATGTAAAGCGCATGTCTTAGTTCCAAATCAGCTTATGGACAAATTGAACTTTAGGACGGTGACATTCATGTTTATAGGATATAATGATACATTCAAAGCGTATAGATTCTTTCACAATGAGAGAGATCTTATCGAGAGTCGAGATGCAACCTTCCTTGAGAATAAAAAGGAAGATGTGCATGAAGAAGAGGACCATGAGCTTCTGATTATCCTTGGGGATAATGAAATCGACTCGGAACAACACACATTGGACATAAGTCTAGTAATGGGAGATGATATACAAGATATCATACTTTTGAAAGAAGTGGATAAACCCATACAATCCACGAGCATAATCGGCAACAAGAGACCCCAGACGAGTCGTCTCGCATATTTAGATGACTAGCAACTGTACGGATGCGATGCTTCGTGTTACGTCGTCGATGTTGATATAGAGAATTGTACATATTATATTTCTTATGATGAAGTGGTTGCTTCAGAGGAGTCAATATCATGGTTGGTCACTATAAGAGATGAGTTAGACTTCATTGATCAGAACATTGTATGAGCATTATGTGATTTGTTAATCGGGTGGCAGTCCATAGGGTGCAAAAGAGTATTCAAGAAAAAGTATTGTGATGATAGTACTATTGATAAACACAAAGCTAGATTAGTTGCCAATGATTATACTAAGAATGTCAACATTGATTTTCAGAAAACCTATTCTCCGGTAACTAAGTTTGCGTCGATTATGATCATCTTAGCGTTATCACATATATGAATTTCGAGTTATTCCAAATGGATGTTGAGACTACATTCCTCAATGGAGAATTGAGTAAAGATATATATATGCGACAACCTGATGATTTTCAGGTGGAAGATCAGGAGAATAAGGTTTACAAGCTGAAAAATATTATATGGCTTAAAGTAATCATCACGTCAATGGTACGAAAAGTTTCATATGATGGTTGTCCAATTTGGATTCATTACAGACAAATTGGACCATTGTGTGTACATCAAGAAAAGTAGGAGCAAGTTTGTCATAATGTCATTATATGTCAATGACATTTTGCTTAAATGATGTCACAATGCTCAATGAGATAGAAAAAATGAGCAAAGAATTTGAAATGAAGGATATGGGAAAACATCTTATGTTCTTGGAATTCAAATTACTTGAGACATGAACTCAAGGACATTGAGTTTGTGTCAAGAACAATATCTTAATAAGATTCTATGACGATTTAGGATGCAGAACAACACTCCAACACCGACATCTATTGTGATAGGGAAACGACTCAGTAAGAGTCAATGTCCTAATGTAGGACAAGAACCTTTAGATGTTCCCTATGCACAAGCGGTAGGTAGCTTGATGTATGCAATATTATGTACAATATCTGATTTGTCTTACCCTATAAGCCTAATTAGTATATATCAAAGTAATCCTAAGAAGGGATGTCACACATGTGCTCCACCAACATCATTCTTGCATCGTAATAGATTTGATTATCATATTAAGTTATTTTATATGTTTAAATAGTTATGCATGCATATAATCATTACCACTAGATTAAGGATTGATGGCCAATAAGATATTGATATGTAGTATGAAGAAAATTATGTGTAAATAATTAGGAATATATTATGTAAATTATTGACCAAATAATATATATATATATATATATATATATATATTATATATATAAATATGTATGTATGTATGTATGTATGTATGTATGTATGTATGGTATATGAAAAAAGTTAAGATATGTGATTGTTTACCAAAATTTAATTTTACCAATCACAGTATAGATTAAACGGAAGGCTCGTTTAGAGAAAAAAAACTCAGTGCCTATAGATTAAACGGAAGGCTCGTTTAGAGAAAAAAAACCTTTAGATATTAAGGCTCATAGATCCCCTAGTTTTTTTCCCTTTTGATTGCATACATAGCAAAAACTTCATAATAAATTGCATAGACGATAGTTCAGAATATAAACAATAAATACTTGTGGTTTCACCCTTTACATTGTAGGAGTTTAAACACTTGTATCCGAATCTAATGGATACATATTTGAACTTCTAGATTTTATTTAACTTTTTTCGCATAGGAAAAATATTATGTATATATGATTTAGTGACTTATTAATCATCTGGGTGTAGGTGGGGAGATGGTAAAGTGTAGTACGATTAACAATGTGTATGAGGAAGAACAAGGAGGTTCGGAGCGCCGCGTTATAGCTTGTGTGTTCTGATCTCTTCGCGCTTACTTCCCCATCCACCTCAAAAAAATGAAATTGGCTTCTTTCAGTCTCTACCTAGTTTCTAATAAAATTTAAGATTAGGATGTCCCAATTTATGTCAATTACATATTCTAATTTAAACGAATTGTTTTATATTTTCTAAAGAATTGTTTCAAAGTTTTTTTGTTATTAAAATGTAATATTGTAACAAAAAGATGCACTTCACATAAGCAATCAATATAACTATAAAAATAGTTTTCCACATCATTAGTAATTTTATTTTACAAGAGCCTAAAGGAGGCCATTAATGAGTACACCATGCATAAAAAATAAAAAAAAGCATATTTTATATTATAGGATGCAATATTACTTTTATAGAATCAAGTCTAACTTGAGTTTATGATCCTAAAACAAGTGAATTAGATGTTTATTAATGGAATTCAATATCAAAGGTGAACCACAATTAGACTAAGATGACAAGAGTGTTGTTATTTATTGTTAAAAATAGATGAGAGAGAAAAGTTACACACATAGAAAGTATAAGATTTAACTAGATTCAAAGTAGACTTCTTTCTTTGATGTGGATGAAAATAATAATAGATGATAAAAGATGCTGCCTCGATTTATATAGGAACTTTCAATACAAAAAAAGAAAACTAAATCCACATAATCTTCAAAGTTACGAGAGCTCTATCCTAGATCCCTGCAAAGTTGCCATATTTAGGGATGACAAGAATTAAAAAGTCGCAAAATTTGGAGATAACATGAATTCGATGCTTGCCAAATTTAGAATTAGTGCTAAGGAAGAGGTTCCAACAAAGTTCAAATTTGATGATCATAATTATCATATTAGACAACATTCTAGAGATCAAGATGATACTGTTGAAACTTCAAAGATGATGATATTTAAGATGATTAAGAGTCCTTGCAATTTACAAATGGTCCAATTAAAATATCATAGACAAAACAAAATCTGGCTATTGTAAATAATCACATATAAACTAGATCAAATTCAACTTTTCAATGTGTTATAAATTTTGATGTAAGAAGAGTCCAAATGATTTGGCCTAAATAGATCATGTGCTTAATTATCTAATTAAAAAGTTAGGAATTAATTTAAGAAAAATATTTTATTGAGAGTTATGACAAGAATTGGGCTAGTTAATTTAGAAAAAAAGTTTTTACTTGTAGTCTAAGCTATGGTTTTACTCTTTATCAATTTTTGATTTCTTAGAATATATAAATAATGCTACTTTGTCATTATTTGATATTAATCCACTGAATCAATAAATATTCTGACTTAATTACTTGTGATTTGAGAAAACTTTTGCAACTTGTTCTTAGTGAACTTTCTCTGTTAATTATGAGTTAAACTTGTGATTAAATTTATCAATTTATTACATCAGTTACTTGATTCATTGATAATCTTGATGTTGACATTCCATTGTTTGAACTTTTCTTTTTATCTTGTTCCTCTTGATTATCATATTTATTATGGTTACTCAATGCATTGTTCTTGATTATCATATCAACTGATATCATATGTTGATTTGTTTTGGGCCAAATCATATGACTCGTCCTGCAGCCTAGTTTCTAACACATCGACAGTTGGATTTTATCCAATTTTTAGGTGATTCTTTGTAGTAGCCTGAATTTGTTTTGGCCCAGTATTTTTAAATGAACATTTATAAATTGCGAAAACTCTTGATCATCTTGAGTATCGTTATCTTTGAAAACTTCAACAAGACCATCTTGACCTCTAGAATGACATCTAATAAAATCATGATGATAATCATACTTGAACTTTGTTGGAACCTCTTCCTAGCTACCAAGTTTAAATTTGGAAACTTCCGAATTCTTGTCATCTCCCAATTTGGTAACTTCCAAATTTGGAAAATTTTAAAATATATCATTCCCCTCCTCTTAAAAATAATCCACCATTGAACTCATGAATATCCAAATTGATAGTTTAGGGGAATGCATCAAGGCACGTACGCCCACTCTGCTTGCAAAAGAAACTTAGACATAAAATATTGAAAGGAAGCTCACACTCCCTTGGGTGAAAAGATTGTATGTCATATTTCAGAAGCATAGTAATCATGACTTTCTCAAGCATGCTTAGCCATTGGACTATGATGACATGTACCTAAAATTTTCAAATCAAAGTTATCCAAGTAAAAAAAAATATTTGAAGTCTAAATTTTAATTATCATAAATCATGAAGTTCCACAAACAACTCAGCTTTTTGGTTAATCCAAGTGTGTCGATAAATTGATAGTGACACAATTTCAGTCTTCGGAAATTACCAATATACGTGAAACACAAATCTAATAAAATATGAATGTTATTGGCACCAAATATTTTTCAAAGTTTAAAAATACATGAAATACACTATGTCACACAGGTGACAATTATTCTCAAGTGTCAAATTTAAAACAATATCATCATGGCTTATCAAGGTGAGTTGTTTGTGGAACTTCATGAAGTTCCACAAATAACTCAGCTTTTTGGTTAATCCAAGTGTGTTGATAAATTGAAAGTGACACAAATTCAGTCTTTGGAAATGATCAATATTCGTGAAATATAAATCTGAAGTTCCATAAATAACTCAGCTTTTTGGTTAATCCAAGTGTGTTGATAAATTGAAAGTGACACAAATTCAGTCTTTGGAAATGACCAATATTCATGAAACACAAATCTAAATAAAATATGAATGTTATTGGGTACCAAATCTTTTTCAAAGTTCAAAAATACAATGACATACACTATGTCACACATGTGACAATCATTCTCAAGTGACAAATTTAAAACAATATCAACATGGCCTATCAAAATGACACTGTAAGAAAAAACTTCATAATTATCAAATATCATATAATCTTTTTGGAAAAACACGTGATGTAATAGAATGCTCAGTAACATAATGCAGAAAAGAAAGATAAGTGCACTTCACATTGGAAACCAAACAAATTGAGATGTATATAGAGTAAACCAGTCAAAAACAAAAATGTCGGATGAACCAAAAATTAGAACCAATCAGTCAAAAACTCTTAATATCAAGGATCGATTATAAAATATATTCAAAGAAAACACATAATTCATAAACAAATATTTCTCAATTAGAAAAATGAAAGCATTAAATAGAAAGCATGAAACTTATACTCAATTATTTGTTAGTTTTGTAACTCTCAAGTAGTCTCAATATGCCTCAATTAAAATCATGCAAATTAAGCACATCACAAAAAAAAATTAAATCTTTAAAGACATGTTGGGGAGATAAATCAATCATTTGACTCAAGTTTACCTCCTTAATTTCATTATCTTGCAAAACAGAAATGAAAATAGAATAATGAGGATTAGAAATAGGAATATGAAATAAATCTCTTTATCTTTTATCTCAATTCTTAAGTTCTTGCTCTTGATTTCTCTTATAGCTAAGATCTCAAATTTTTCATCATTAAAAGTTTCAATCACAATCTCACAACTCTCATTGTCATTTTGTTTTACAGTCATTTTCATCACTTAATTTTTTTTTTCTTCTACTCTCCGAGAAGAGGAAATAATATATTCTTGAGTTTGTTTTTTTTGTACTTTGCATCAACAACAAGAAGTGTTTCATCCAACAATAATATATTTTTCATGTAATTTTATTTTATTTTCCCTTTTTCTTTATTTTCTTTGAATTTTTTATTTTTTGAGTTTCTCAATAAACACAAAAAGAGAAAATGGACTTCAAAAATTATCTTTACTTTGTTTTGTTGTTTTAGATTTTTTGGGGATTTTTTCTTTAAAATCTACAAAAAGACTTCTAAAGAAAATTAACAAACCAAATACCAAAGTAGATGACCAAATATCAAATAAAGTATCAATGCAATAAAGAAATAAAAAAATAAAGATATAAATATAATATAAAATTTAGATTGCACTAAAGATTAAAATGTAGGTGGTGGTGGATGTATGTGGAAAGACAAATATAACAAGAGAAAATAACTAAAACCAATATAGAAAACATGATTTTGATACTAATTAATACGATACTCAAGAATAATGGCATGAATGACTGAAACAAATATGATAATCAAGAGAAATGATATGAAAAATGACATTAGACATCTAAACATAAATATCATGATTACAAATAAATCGAGCAATCTTTATTGTAAATTAATATATTTAATCATATATTTACCTCGTAATTAACAATAAAAATTCTTGAATAATAAGTTGCAAGAGTTCTTTCACAACAGAAACAATTAATCCAAATTTCAATTTATTTAATAGATTGACATCAAATAATGATAAAGTGGCATTTATAGTTTCATATAGAATAGATTTTGAGAAACAATAAAATCTTAAGTTAGCTTAGATAATTCATTTTTCCTAAAACAACTATCAATTTCTATCATAACTTTCAACATAATATTCTACTAAAATTAATTCCAAAATTTTAAATTAAATAATTAAGCTCATGATTTCTTTGAGCCAAATCATGTGGACTTTTTCTTATAGCTCAATTTGTAACACAATTTGAATTTGATCTAGTCTTCAATCTAGTTTATAAGTGATTATCTATAGTAATATAAATTTCTTTTGTCTGACATCTTGTAATAGGACCAATTGTGAATCACAAGGACTATTGATCTTCTTAAGTATCTTCATATATGAAATCTTCAACAATATCATCTTGATCTCTAGAATATCGTCTAACAATCATCTTGATCTCTAGAATATCGTCTAACAAAATCATCATGATCATTATATTTGAACTTTGTTAGAACCTATTCCTTGCCATTAGGTCTAAATTTGACAATTTCTGAATTCATTTCATCTTTAAATTTGTCATTTTTTGAATTTATACCATCTCTAAATATTAGAAATACTGAAATTGTGTTTGATGACCTCCTTCATCAAAGCCTTATTGTCCAAGTAGCAAACTCCCCCTATGGAATCCAATGGCTAGCATTGTCCATAGTTATTTATGTAGCGGGGTTGCAGAAGATGGGCAATGGCCATGAGACGAGGCAAACGACTTACAAACAATCTCAAAATCCACCAACGTTGTCGATCTGCAAGTTGTCTGCTTCAATTTGATAAGAAAAGTAATTGCTCTAGAATCCACCAGGGTCACTTTGGAATCCATCAGAGTTCTCGAAATCCAATGAAGGCATCATGAATCCACATGATAAAAGAACACAAAATTCAATTTGAGAAAATATTCAAAGTTTGATTTTATTAATATCAAAAGAACTCTTATATAGAGTTTTACACATAGACTTTGACCTTAATAAAAAGATCTAAAATAACAAACAAATAATCCTAAGATAAGAAAAAGAAAAGCTAGATAACAATAATCCTACCTAATAAAATATTTTAAACTAACAATATTTGGTGCTACATCATACTTTCCTTCTTCAAAAGATTCGTCCTGGAATTTTAATTCTTGTGCGACAATGTAACTCGGATGAGATTGCAATGCAGAAGGGGGTTGAACATATTCTTTTTTTATTTGTTTTTCATGACCAAAATCTAAGCTAACTACATGTCTAATCAACCTGCTCTGATACCATTTGATGCAGCGTGGTTGCGAAAGATGGTCGTAGTCGGGCCTTGATGATGGTGGAAGCGAGGCGAACGACGAGCAAACCATCTCGAAATCCATCAAGAACCTTGGAATCCACCAACGATAAAAATAATAATTGATTTAGAATCCAAGAGGGTCACTTTCGAATCCACCAAAGTTCTTCAAAATCCACCGAAGGCATCATGAATCCACATGATAGAAGAATATGTAATTCAATTTAAGAAAATATTTAAAGTCTATTTTTATTCATATGAAAAAACTCTTATATAAAAAGGATCTAAAATAATTAACAAGTCATACTAAGATAAGAAAAATATAAACTAGATAACATAATCCTAACTAATTAAATCTTTTAAACTAACAATATTTTGTTCTACATCAGTTACCCCAACGAGAAGTTAGTTGCGTTATAGGTAGTAGGGTTCATTTGGAGAATTGTGAAGGTCGATAGGGAAAAAATAAAATGGAAGTCATGCACACTTAATTTTAGTTTTCTATTAAGCTTAATTCAAAATTTTACTTTAAAAATATTAAAAAAAATGGTTATTTCCTTAGACCTCTTGATGCGTCAAAAGCATACACACTTAGTGACAAGTATACTAGCCGCGCAAGTAATAAAGTAATGAGTGTCGATCCCATGAGGACTAGAATATTGTGAACTAGACCTAATCAAAATTGAGTTTGGGGATAAAATGATTGGGTGTTCAGTTTTTCAAATAAAAGAAGATAAAAGAATGAAATAAATGATCACAGGCAAGGTCGATGATAATAAACTCAAACGGATAGAAGGGATAACGTCATACCTACACCACCATACTAAGGATATCCTGGACCTAAAGATAGAATGAAACATCTGGCATAGTAAAGGGAATCTCTCTCATTTTAATCCACCAATATTTTAGACTTGAATTAATTATTATGTCTTGACTATGCAAAGTTTAACCCACTCGGTTTTTAACATCGCACACTCTCGGACCAAACTCATTAATGATGTTTCTAGACAAATCTCATCTCCTTTGATTTCTCTTAGATGATTATGCAATCTAGGGCTCTTTCGATTTCTTCTAGGATGACTAACATGCAAGACTCTTCCTCTCCGATAAACATCAAGCATATAAGAAATCACAACATATAGAAAAGCATTAACATCAACATAAAAACTATCAGATCTATTCCAAAAAATTAAAGCGGATAGATAATTCTAAATCTAGGGGTTCGACAAACAAAATTCTAGATAACTGATCCATGGATGGAGAATACAAGTAAAGGTATTGTTCAGAGTACATCATAAAGTAAGGAGAATACAAATAAAGGTAGACGTCACAGGTCTTTTCTGTTTCCTCTTGCGACTCTGGCATCATTCCGCAATTTCTCCGTAATAAAATTCTTAAGCCTCTGAATTTATGTCGAAATTGTGTCCTTTTCCACCTAAAAATACTAAAAATTGAATTTCAGTAGTTTACTGACTCTTTATCCAAATTCAATGATAAATAAACATAAAACATGACATGTTAAATGACATTAAATGCATGACACTTTTGCATGCATCAAAACTACCCCACTTTAACACTTGCTTTTCCTCAAGCAACAAAATAAAACTGAACTTAGGAAATAAAATAAACCCTTCTTTGCTCACATGTGGCTAGTTAATACTTTCCCTTCATCTGATCTTTTCACAATCATCGTCAAAGTATCTCACAACATATCCAATGATACTGGCCATGTTGACTTTCTGACTCTCAAACATATTTAAACTCTTTCTCTCCCAGCTCTTAGAAAAAAACATGACATCTATCTCATAATAGCATTAATGATGAAAACCTAAGTATCAAATGAGATTAAGGGATTATACAACAATTTCATTTTTTGCTCAATTATAATTTTCAAAGTTCCATCCTCCAGGTAGGGTTTCACAAGGAAGCCCGTGTAGTGAGCTTTACAGCCTTAGGACACCAAGTAATGAACACCCTCAGGTTTACTTACCTAGAGATTCCTAGGTTCTAAATTGGAGTTTCGAACTTAAGTAGTGAAGTCAGGTATTCATGTACTTCTCCATATAGCACCAGATGGTCTATGTAGCGAGTTTTCAATCGCCGAATCCTAGATCAATTGGCCTTAGGTCGGTCAGCAGGCAAGAATTCTCTATGGATCTAATTGCCTAAACACATCCTGGTTCCAGATAACACTCTCCTACCCTCTTCATTGTTTCTATGCTCATCTTATAAACCATACAAATTTTTCAGATATACAAAAGCTCACTAGATACTTAGTATTTTCAATAAAAATGCTTTGATCAGGATGTCATAAGAAGAAAAATATGTTGAGCTGAAAGGAAATAGTAGTTTAAGAATCATGAGTCTAAGGTAACATTCTACTTTCCAAATCCCTAGACTATGGCGATAAATGCTAAAGATTAAAAAATGGAATTTCATAGACAAAAAATGTGTTGTCCTAGTTTGCGTACAAGAGAAACAAACAAGATTCAAGTGAAAAATGTATATATAAGCAAATATGAAAATGCAGTACATGCAAACTAAATATGACTATGTAAGAAAATATTAAAATGATGTACATGCAAAGTAAACATGATGCTACTCCCCCATACTTGAATTTTTCACTGTCCTTAGTGAAAGCCAAATGAAAGTTCAACAATCATAAAATAAAAAAAAATTGCATGATGATGACAAAAGCAAATATGCAACAATGTAAAATAAAAAGAAAAATACAATCGTGTAAATCTACTGGTATGGGTGATTTGGTGGCGGAAGGAGAACTTTGTATGCCTGTTGACAACATGATTGTCGTGGTGGCGCCTCATCATCCTTTCTATGTGGTTTTGGCGCATGCGAAGGTCCTCGTATTGTTGTCGATGCTCCTATCATAGGAGATCATACTGTTGTTGATGGTATGTCCAAAGCTCACATAGTGTTGTTGCTGCTGAACCTGGATAGCTATCAAACCGACCTAAAAAGAAGAAAATTCAAAAGAGGATGGCAGCAGACTGAGGATGCTAAGAGGAGGATCGATCGCCATATCTACTGGCTGGTGTGTGCTTGTTCCTACGTTGGCGAACCGATAGGCTTCATTAAACTTTGCTAGTGAGAGGATGAATTCTCTATTGTAGAGCCGAAATCTAGTGACCCACCATAGATGATGCTATTTGACAATGAGAGAGGCGAGAAACTTCAGGGTGATATCCTTATATGTGGGCCAGTAGTTGTGGATGAATTCACCGGCTTCGATGTTGTTGAACATGATGAATATGTCATCATGCATGTTGAACATCTTCATGGTGGCGTCATGCGCAAATTGGATGGGGGCCAACTTATGCTGCTTGTACATTTCGCCTTCCTCTTATGATTGTCGTCTCGTGGTATGATATGAAGAGGGCACTCGGTGAGCTGATCGACGGACACCTCTCGAGCAACGTCTTGCTCTTTGGCATTTTGGATTGGCTGTCAGGAAGGCTTGCGGCTTGTATGTCATGTCGAGAGTCACATCCGAGGAGGCATGATGGCGATACGTGCTTCAGTACTTCAAAAGTGTCTTCACAACCTTTAACTAGAATTCAGAGCCCATAACTTGAATGTCACGGTCACGAAAGAATTCATAGGGGTGGTTAGGGCAAGCTTCACAATCGTGGTGTGAGTCATCATAGTCCGTGAAGTGTGACTGGTGTGCTGCTCGCTTCTTCACATCGGTGGTAGTTGTCAATGGCGGCATTGGCAATGGCGATGCGAAGGAAAAGTCATCGATTTTTTGGGATGTTGGTGTGTCATCGCTATGGTAGGACACCGACTGTGCGCATGCCAGGTTGGAGAATAGCGATGGCAAACACGGTGGAGTTTGTTGATGGTGCATTTGTTGCCTCTATCGTCATCGTTGAAGAGGAGGAAGAGGGCTCTGAAAAAGGGGATAACACCGATGTTGGTCATGCTCGAAGAGAAGGAATGGATCGTCATTATTGCTCGCACGTCATGAGGGATTCAAGTGAAGAGTTTGCCGATGAAGTATTTGTTAAATAGACTCACGTCTACACTCCAACAATCACGATCATGGGAAGATATACGTGAAAGAGACATTACGCCGATTGTGGATGAGAACCTGCAAAAAATTTGGTTAGAAACATTAAAAACACCTACTCACGGCCCTTGAAAGAGCTTTCACGTTCATGAAGAATTGGGCTCATTATCCAAATTTGGTAACATATGTGAATAGGTCCATGCGGAAATGAGAGAACATGGATCCTTTGTCAGCCTTCGGTTTAAGGGTTTCAGATAGAATACTTTTAGTTTATAGTTTCTAGATTGACTCTTCCCTATGATAGATTAGGGTAATCCAAAACTGGTGGTCGCCTTGGCGTGCTCATTGGGATTCCTCTTTTTATCACTCACAAAGAGCCAAGTTGTCTTCCAGCAAGGATGTTCGCTAGCTGCCCTACTTGTGTCTCTAAATTTTTTATTGCAGCATCTTGACTCCTGAAATTGGCTTCCACCGTGGTCCTGAATTTTTCCAGGATGTCCTCTAAATTGCTCCTATGTTCTTGCCTGGGCTAGTAACTAGGGGGTTCTGCTGCGTATGGTTAATCCAAGAGTAGTTCGGGTTCATCCTGAGGCTAGGTTGGAATCTAGAATCGATAGTATTATTGAACCTGAAAAAGTTATTGACAACGTAATTGATGTGTGCTCACTATGCAGAAAATATCGCTAGCAAGTGCACTAGTCGTATCAAGTAATAGTTCAATGGTGAGTTGAGTATTCATCCCACGAGGACTACTATTAACTCTATCTATCTACTCCCACCAACTAATATGAGATAATAGGGTTTTCTAGAAAAATTAATCTTTGAAAAGAAGGAAAAGGAAAGGTTCGATAACAACAAACTCTGGATTAGGATGAATCAAGACAAAATCACAATAAACTTAGTTCTACTCCAATATTAATCAATTTTTTGTTCTGATCAAATTTCTAAGTGAATTAGGATCTACTCAATGTATGATTTCCTCTTTGAGATGAACAAATATCTTAATTCTAGATAGGCACGACCGTTCCTCTCAAGGATGTCAATCTTATCTCTAAAAATTAAGACGCATTAAATTGTATCTCCTAAGCTGTGGATCGTTCTTCTTCAGGATGTCAATCTCACAGACCACACACCTAAATATTCCTCTATAGGATGCTATTCAGATATGACATGCAATGCTTGTGACTAACAATTTCAAAGATCAATTTTAGAGGTTCAAAGAGAATTAAAAATTCGTTATTCTTCTCAAAGATGATAGCAAGGATTCAAAATCTCAGAGAAATCATAAAATAGTATTAAACACAACATTCATGTGCAAAGAATATTTGAATAAATTAAAATCAATGAAATAAAGGGTTGAACGTGTTTCTCTTACAAGAATATTCTACTCCATAGAAATAATTCAAAGATTATAACAGGAGTACATCACAAAGAGAAAGAAGAATAATTAACTAAGGAGAAGAAACACTTAGAAGATCTTCTCCTTCAAAATTTGTAGAGCATTCTCTTCTTCTCTAACGTGAGTTCTTCAGGTTTGAAGCTTGAAATCTAGGCCTAATGTATCAAGTGTGTTGCTTCCTTCCAAAATGAGGCTTTCATGGTGTATTTATAGGTTTCTAGTAGATAAGAAGAGTCTTCTTATGATAAACTTCAGTTCCCATTAGATATAACTCAAACTTGAGTCAAAATCTCCAAAAGATAAAGTTTAATGGCTTGAAAAACAAAGGTTAATACAATCCCAAAAAATTTCACGGCCCATGACAAGGTTGTCATGTTTGTGATTGAAGGAAAAACATATTTCCAAACTATCACGACCCGTGTAATGGGTATCATGGTTGTGATCAAAGGTAAAAATCAGATCTAAGGTTGTCACAAGATGTGAAATGGGTGTTACGGCCGTGACCGACACTAAAAATTCACCTCCAGCGTGTCATGGGCCGTGAAGATGGGTTTCACGGCTGTGAACATCAAATTTGGTTTGTCACGGCCATGATATTCAATGTCATGGCCGTGACATTAAATTGGGTACTTCCTTGGTGGTTACTGCAGCATTATGGGTCATGAAACAGGGAAAATTGCATTTTTCTAGTTTGTCACAATCGTGATAATCAATGTCACCGTTGTGACATTCAATTGGGTATGTTTCATGGCCGTGATGGTGGAGTTCTAGGCGCGAAAATGGAAATTTAATTTGTTAAGGGTAGTGGTGTATCACGACCGTGATGGACCCTCTTGCAGGATATGCGCGTATTTAAATCATGATTTCAGTCTTATTTTAACTCCAAATTGAGTGTCATGTTTTAGTATCTCTTTGTCCTCTTGCCCTCTAGATAATAAAATTCAACAAATTGGATAGTTTTCTAATTTAAATAAATAAATGCAAATAAACACATAAAATAATGCATGCAATGTGTTGAATCTAGGATCCCGAGAATGTTTTTGAATGATCACAAATTTGTAAGTGAACTCAGCCTGTACTGATGAACTTGTTGAGCTGATTTATGTAACAAGATATATTCAAGTTCAGAGTAGTGGTCGACCTGAGTTGAAGGAATGGACGACCAGTGCACGCGTAATCTATATCCGAAGAACTATATGTGTGCAGTGGGCGTCCTAAGTATATGAAGCGGTCGACCAACATCAGAGGGAGAATACATGTGATGAGGAGCAGAAGCACAAACGGTCG